>JANHJO010007178.1:16267-29994 GCA_032468235.1 Pseudoxyrhopus heterurus | reverse complement strand
CCTCTCTTTCTCCCTCTCAGTCTTGTGTTCATTTAGCAACCATTTCGCTTCCGCTTTAAGGAATGAATTGTGGTTGCTAAATGATAAGAGGATATAGGCCAGTTCTATTAGTCTAATTTCCCACAATTATTATTTCACCAGAAAGTCACAATCAGATGAGTTAACCAACCAGACTACATTATAAGTTGATACAATGTGTGAACCAGGAAATGACAGTTACTGTATGGCACTCCCTTGCAGCCTCAATATATTGACGAAGTGAAAAAACAGTAAATCTGATGTGGAATGGTTTAGCTCTGTTCAAATTTAGACCAAAGAGATTTCTGGAGTTCAGATCTTCTATTCCTGCTTGTATTTTTTGGGGGACAAGCTCTACTTGCTGGATTTTGAGTTCTACTAAAACCTGACGAGCCTGCAATCTGTTCATCATTTGAAATCAAAAAAGAAAATCTGCAGGGCAGAAAACTGTATTTTTACCTGTTTCAATGTTCAGTCCAAAATAAAACAGGGCCCCATCTCCCAGGGCACAAAGCAGATAATGGCTACTCTCAAAGGTGGTCATCAGAATGGAACGTGGGATAATCTCTGTAAAGGGGAATGCAAGTTGTAATATCACTCTTTGCAATTAGCCTGTGCCCTTCCCAACACCAAGCACCCAAATGGAATTTCTACCTCCTCCTAACATCTCCTTGTGTAACAGTTCAAATGAGGGCAGCTTAAGAATACGGGCTGAAATATCTGTCCAAAGGCCAATAGCGCAGAGAGGGGACATGCCATTGGTGTCTCCCAAGGGAGTGATGTCCAGACAGGCAATCTCATGCTCCATCTCTGTAAAGCTGGCAAGATATTAAACTGTCAACATTACAGCAATACTCGGCTCTGACACAAAATAACCCCAAAATAGTTAGTTCAGACTGACCTTATTTGTTTGAGTTCCTGGGGATGGATTTCCAGGTAGTACAACACTCTCCCCACAGCTACCACTACTTGACTGCTATTGCAGGAAGCAACACTGATGTTCTTCCCATTTGGCTCTTTCCATTCACTCACCAGAGCCTTTGGCTCTTGAGTGACAAGGCGGACTGAGGCTGATGTTATCTAAAGGGACAAATGACATCCATTGGTATTTCTTCCCAACGAAAGGTAACATATTCTTTAGGCATTAGAATATGTGATTGTCACATTTACAACTTCTTCAAGTGTTACAATTTTTTAAAAGTGTAATCCACCATGTTTAATGTTAAGATTGACTAAACTGAAAACAGTCCAATAGGAAAAAAACCATGAAAATTTTTTACTAGATCTTAAGAAAAATTATGCTGCGTACTATGGACAAAGTAACGTTCTGTTTTGAACATAACACCCTCACATATTTCATATGTTCCAAATGTGGCTCTTTCCCCCTAAAGTTTAGTCACTCATTTAGAGATTACCTGGATTAACTGCAGATGAGCCACATTACCACAGAAGAAAGTCTGCTGATCATCCACAAATCCTGTCAGTTCTGTTTCCTCTACTTCCTCCCCATTCAACATCAAAACTCTGCAGAATGTAGGAAAGCCCAATCAAACTCCCCAGAAGACCTAACCAAGAGCCATATTCAACACTTTCATGACTGTTATTCCTCTACCTGGTTTGTCCCACAAAAGACAGCACTAAGGTGTTATCGGTTTCACGGTGAGAGTCCGACCTCAAAGGCCATAATCCTGCAATTCAGAGACAAAGTGCAGTCTTATTAAATTCCTCTGGAAAACTCAAGGGATTTCATAACTTAACAAACAAAAATGCCAACCCAACGCTTCCTGAATCATCAATGTTTCCTCAATGCTAATTCAAAGCTCTTGGCCTTGTACAACATATTCAACTAACTGGGTATAGTTTCTAAGTAAAATGTATCATACTTTCAAAAATTAAGGTTCTTAGAATAGGTTGTATAACAAAAAGGTAAATAGCAGCAAGAATACACAACAAGAAAAAGAGGACATAGTAAATATACCAAGGGAGGGGGGAGAAAGAGGAATAAAATGCACACACATAAAAAATACCCAAATCCTTTTTCTGAAAGGATGGCCAGATTCCTCCCCAAAATTTCCTAAATAGTATATTCAGTTTTCTAAGAGTTCATGAGGATTAGCATATTAAAAAAGCTCATTTGAAAAATCTGAGAACTGACAACCTTGGTAATAGTATGCACTATTATTTGTTCATCATCATGTTTCTAATGGAGAAACACATACACACCTTTAATCCCTGGGAGATCAATGCTGGCATGTTCATGAATCCCAATTCCATTCCGGATGATTCTCAGAGAACCTTCCTTAAAGGCACCAGAGCATGTAACCAGCTGTGAAAAGCAGGTATAGTTAGCATATACTAATTACATTATTAATGTTTAAGGGACATGCAATGTAATTATAGAGAATAGTAATTCACATCCACCCTTTTTTTTCTCTCAGTCTTTTAGTAAATTACCTAATCAAAAATCCCACTTAAGACAAAGTCCTACAGTCAGTTCCATTTTATAGTGAAGCAAGAACTTTCCTGAAATGGCTCTGTATTATTGTTTCAGAATTTAATGCATATGCTAGAAAAAGTAGCCTTTCTAGGTCTCTGAAATAGCCTTTGCACTGTATTATTTCAAGAGTAAACAGAATAATTTTCCAAGCTATTATCAGATTTACTAGAATTTACTAGAGCTCACAACAGCATTCAGCAAGAAGCTAATTATCAACTTCCTCCTAACACACAAGTTTGGTAAGAGAGAATAGGTTTTTCAACAGAAGAGATTCATATACATTGCACAGATCGACTTGGGGAAAATATATTATTGCAAAGCAGTATTGCAAAGGGGATATAAAGCACCTCTCTTAGCAAGATCCATTATCCCTAGTGCAGGGAAAGAAGAATCAACTTTTACCTGGCCTTGACCCTGTCTCTCAAGATCTACCACACACATGTCCACAATTGGCCCGAGGTTGGTGAAGGTTTCCATGGCCACAACATAGGAGCCTTGTTCATTACTATCCACATTGAGCTAGGAATGAAAATATTATGTTTCTTGTGAAAATAAGAAATTGTTTGCTTAAATTTTCTTTATTTCATCTACTTGAACAAAATGTATTAAAATTCCAGTTTTTGTCTTACTTTGTTTCAAAATAAAATGAACAAAAACCAAGAGAATAAAATTCCTGAGTGACAAAAATAAAACTAGAGGTCTCACAACAATGCTATTTAAATATATAATAGGTAAAAGATTAGCGAATTACTATTTCTTGGTACCTAATTATTAATTAAAAGCTACACTTTACCTTCACAAGTTGGGAATCCCCAAGACGAGAGCCAACAAACACAACACCATTGTCCAAATATGTCAGGCATTCTGCTATGGATGTCTAGGAACAAGTAAGGCAAAATGAGTAATATTAGGCATTTTAAAGACATGATAATAAGGGATGTGCAGCTATTTAAACCCAAAGCAGGAAGGATATTTTGACATGGATATGCTCCTGTATATGCAGGCAGCTCCTTACTCAGAGATGTGTATTCCTGGGATTGTGCGGCTATTATGCAAGGCCAAGAAAAGTTTTGGGTTCTTTAAGGAGCTCCTGACAAGTGCAGTGATTGTACTCATGCCTAGATCTCAAACATGCTTCTGGCTTTGAATGTCAATAGTTACACACATACATTAGCTGCACACACTGTATCTATTACATTAGAAGACATATTAAAAAGTATCCAATCAACATACATTGCCACAATAAAATATAATTAAATGTGTCTTTGTCATAAGTAGAGACTTAACCCTCACAAGTATGAAAACCATAAGTGACTTTAGATGACATTCTCTCTCGGCCTTATTTGGTACATCAAATTGCCATCAAGTTATGCACTTTTCTTTAAACTCCTGTGAAGGCCAGTATTTAAGTCCTAGTCTGGGCTTTAACCCAGATGTGAGAGATCATTTATCTTGATGCTATCACCACTAGAGGCGTACGTGAGAATGCAAGAGATGGCTCTGCTCCAGTTCTGAACCGGTCAAGGATGATGTCAAAGTTTGCTTTGTTTCATGTTTCCACTAGGAGGAAAAATCTCCAGAGTGGCTTTTGGTAAATCATTTTTTAATTCAATATGTACTCTATTTTAGTGTCCTCCGAGAGACAATTTGCCAGTGGAAAGACAGAGTATACAGGTAGTCTTTGACTTACAACCACAATTGAGCCCAAAATTTATGTTGTTAAGTGAGAATTTGTTGAGGTTTGCCCCATTTTATGACTTGTCTTGCCACAATTGCTAAGTGAATCACTGCAGTTAATACGTAAGTAGCCTGGTTGTTAAATGAATCTGGCTTCCCTAATGACTTTGGTTGCCAGAGGGTTGCAAAATGTGATCACATGATCCTGGGGCACTGCAACTGTCATAAATGTGAGTCAATTGCCAAGTGTATGAATTTTGATCACATAATCATGGGGAATGCTACAAAGGTTGTAACTGTGAAAAATGGTCATGTCAGTTTTTTCAGTGCTGGTCAGTTGAACGATCACTAAATGAACTGTTTAAGTTGAGGACTACCTGTATATTCAATTGATATTATAAATGAAATACATTTTGTAAAAACTTAGATCTGTGAAAAAAAAATTCAATGATGGATATAGCCCTTCAATTATGAATCATGAAATATAAACCTCTATTACAAAATTTAAAAATGCTGAACACCAGTTTCTTGCTTATTTTAATGCAGCACAATTTTAAACCCTATATTCAAAAATTACAAAAAAATAGTATTTGGGAAGGACTCAGTCACTTCCAGTATCTGCAGGAATTTCCCCCCCACTTTTCTAGTTCTTTCAGCTGACATCACACACCTGATGCTCCAGAAATGGAGAAGAAAACAAAACCTACCTCACCAAGCAATTCCACACGCAAGTCCTTGAGACTGACTCCACCATCCATCTGTTCCTCCTTTTCCAAAAGCAGCATGAATAGCCGACCCTCCATATCCCCCAACAGATAACGGGACCCATTTGGATCTACCCGGTTGTGACATACGATTGTACTTTGCTGTTTCAGGAAAAAAAGGTGTTACTCAGAAGTCTTTGAAAAGCCAGGATGACCTTAACATTGATCCAAACGATTTTATTATTCCTCTAGAGTTAAGCTGCAATAGTTTAAAAAAAAAAATCCTACAGGACATAAGGAAGTTTCCCTAGTTTTCTTCCTGATGAACATACATAGTTGTGTTTGGCCAAATTCACAGAACAGCCATTTAAGTGCACATGAAACACATTCTCCAGATTCTAAATGTGTCTACCCTTATTCTAAAAAACTAGTCAACGCAGCAAGAAGTTAATGTAGGCCAAGATGCCCACAGAAATTCCCATTTATTTATAATTTCCATTTCTAAGGCCTTCCACTTGCCAACAACTCTGGACAGCTCACAGAATGTTAAAACGTCAGTTAAAACACAGAAAAAAATGCCTAACACATAAAGTAAATTTAGTTTCAGCCCTAACAAAATGTTTAAACTAGAGGCAAGCAAACTGGTGCTGCATAAATGATACAAATCATATTTGTTCTTACATTCATACCAAAGATACTGTAAATATGAAGCAGAGAATTCCAGCTTTAAGCAAATACCTTTCCAAGTGTCCTGCTGCTTACCTTAATGATGGGTGGGGCTATAGCCAGATATTTATCACCATTGTGATAAGTAATGGATTCTTGTCCAATAATGATGGCCCCTCCAAATGGTTCAGGCACTATGAAGGAATTGTTGGGAATATTCATCTCAGATGCATAGAGAATAATCAACACAGGAAAGGAATACAAACCAGGCAACCCAAGTGTATTAAATTAGATTTCAATAGCTATGTTTATATTCATAGAATTTCCTGTTCACCAGAAAAAAGCCACTTTTCAATGTACCGGTAAAAAATAGTTTAAAGCACAAAAATATACTATTAATATTAGGAATAATTCAAATAGTCAATATCCTAACCATATTTTATTATATACTTTAGAAAACAGTTTTCCGTTTCTTTACTCACTGAAAGCAAGCAAATTTTAATTTCAGTTTCTTAAACAGCAATTAACTTTGTTTTGGGTAGCGGTTACAAATAAATGAACAGTAAGAAATCAATAAATTTCAGATTTTCATTAAAGTAGGTCTTCTTCTCACAAAGCTACCAGGTAAACGTATAGATCTGTCTTTAAAATACTAGAGCTTCTGTGGCTTATAAGTTTCTCTATTCATTTTTTCTTTGATACTACATCCTAAATCACCTTGAACATTATAATCCCTGAGTTTTTCCTGCCAGCATAGTTTAGTCTAAAAGTGCAGCAGTGCAATGATTGATTCTTAAGACGAGAAAACCTGAGCCTGGCAAGTAGTTATCACTGGGCAACACTACTTTCATTATAGGCACTGCTCAAGTTACATAACTATTCTGGGCCTGAGAGCCTGGGGCAACGAAATTTTCATACAAATTGGAATTGGACCAACTGCCCCACCCCTACATCCAAAAAAGAACTGGGTTTTTTTCTGGATGCAAGTTTAATACAGTGGCTTAAAAACAGTCTAGGGAGTTCTTTTTTAAAATGCTGGTTTTTATGTCTAAATAATTATAGTTACCTTATTTGCTTGCAGAAGCATAACTTTTTAGACACGAACTCACCTGCAATCACCATTGAGGCTTCAGCCTCTACATTCTCCTGCTTCCAGGGTCCCTTGTTAAACTCCTTCTCACGCAAAGACACTTCATATGTTTTGACATGACGGCCCTGTGGATCCTAAAGGGATGGAAAGTACAACCACTAAACACAAACCCATCACTATTTAGTTATCCTCATTTAACATATGAGAAGAATCATTTCACAGGAATGCTCAAAAATCAAACATTCCCTGAAACATTTCTATTTTTATAACGTTTGTGCATTGAAAAAATATATAGATGCACTTTCATTAAAGCAACTTCAAAACCTAAAGAATGCCTCTCCCCCACAAAATAAGGCATTTCCCCATTCTGAACAATATTGTTCCTGTTTTAATACAGGTAATGGAATTGTTAAGTTATGTATTTATCAATACATTTCAAATAGTAACTATTTTGCTTTATTTAACTAAAGCCTTCAGATTTCTTTCTTAACTCCCTCCACTTTATGACAAACCTTTTGAAACAATGTAGGTTTTAAAAATCACATTTTCCTGATGCTGGAATCTTAAGACAGCACATATTCTGGATTGATTTAATAAGGCAAGCCTTGTGGTAAATTAGCCCTATAAAGTTTCTTACTAACTGAGAATGGACAAATCACTAATATGAAACTCTCTTGTAATTATACCCAAATTTAGATATTTTACAATCTAAAAACGAGTCCCATCGACTTTTCAGTTTTGGTCACCACAATATAAAAAAGATGTTGAGACTCTAGAAAGAATGCAGAGAAGAGCAACCAAGATGATTAGGGGACTGGAGGTTAAAACATACGATGAACAGTTGCAGGAACTGGGCATGGCTAGTCTAGTGAAGAGAAGGACCAGAGGAGACATGATAGCAGTGTTCCAATATCTGAGAGGCTGCCACAGAGAGGAGGGGGTCAAGCTATTTTCCAAAGCACTTGAAGGCCAGGAATAATGGATGGAAACTGAACAAGGAGAGATTCAACCTGAACATAAGGATAAATTTTCTGACGAGAGCAATCAATCAATGGAAAAGCTTGCCTTCAGAAATTGTGGGAGCTTCATCACTGGAAGCTTTCAAGAAGAGACTGGACTGCCATCTGTCAGAAATGGTGTAGGATCTATTTGGGGGTGGGGGTGGGGTTGGACTAGATGACCTATAAGGTACCTTCCAACTCTGTTAATCTGTATCTATTTCTGTCAGGACACTGTGCAGAACACAAATATAGTGGATCCAGATCTGCACTGATAGCCTATTTCACTTTTTACTAATTATCCAGGAAAAGGGTCCTCGGTGGTCCTTTGTGGGATGCTTGGTGTTCGCTTCGTTACTTGCTAAGCTAGTTGGCAATAAAATACATGGAGGGAACATCCAAGCTCAGAGAGCACCCATAGTTCAACCCTGAGCTACAAAATGAAATTTCTTTGCTACTTGCCACAATGCCACACTTTAATACAAGGTGCACAAAAAGTAAACAAATATCTAACAATTATTATGTGGAGGCTCAGAACAAACACCTCATGCTTCTGCTGCCAGGACATTGCATTTCTGTCTAAGCATAAAATGTTGGGAAACTGACAATGCTGATGATAAAAACTAACAGTGCTCTGTCCCTTGTCTATCAGCCCATCTTTCTATGATAGTTGCAGAAGTAATTCACCCTTAATGCATTTTACAATGAAAGCCAACATCCCAGACTTGGAAGTCTAGTGGTCAGCTGGAGCTTGTATGATTTTAGTTTGAACTAATTATAGACTGGAATTTTATCTGATCTGCCTTTATAAGGCTTCTATTTCTATTCTGCCTCTATTTTAATATATAGAAAGTTCCCTAAAATTGCTATAGAAACCACAGCAGCCATAATAACAATTTAAAAAACAAATAAATGTTGTTTTTGTTCTACATGGGGGGACCTCCTCTTCTGTAAATTGAAAATGGAAATGCAGTCAGTTGCTAGAAGCACTCCAGGCCCTTCCAGATAACTTGCTTGGTTCTTATTTATTTAATGTATTGGATTTATATGCTGCCCATCTGTTGTCTGGAGATGACTATGCTGAAAGGGAATTTTTCTCCCCTTTGGCCCAGTGCAAAATCATGTATTAGTAGATACCAAACAGAATACCAAACATAAAAGTAAGGAAAGCATCAAGTTTCAAGGATAGTCAGCAATAATACTTTTCAAGGGCAGTGGTTAAAGAATTAAAAAAATAATCCTGGGTCACATTGCCTTTAATATATTGGTCCCAAAAGTGACTCCCAGACAGGAATTAACAACTGAATTTTAAACTAGGATGTCTAGAGAAATCAAATCATGATTTCTGGAGGGTGCTTAAGCCAATTTTCTATCTGACATCACAGAAAAACAAAAATGTAACAAATCAGAAAAAGTTCTTAGCAGCTTTGCACATTAAAGGAGTTATTTTAATCATTTTAACTTCAAAAACCTGCTTGTAGATTAGGACTATTGCATCTGAATTAAATCAATAACCATTAGTCATAGTAGAGTTATAGTAATGCAAAGTCAAAAATGTCAATAAATCAAAATGTTTGTGGAAAAGAAAACAATGCTTGAAAAATTGTATTATTCTTTTTACCTAAATGCTAATATAACCTGAGATTGTCAACAGCTGTCTATACTATATAAAGCATATTTGGTCTCCAAGCATCATCCTGAGGCTGATTTTAAATGGCTAACCACATGACTGATTTTCCTGATTTAGATTTTGGATTTTTCTGCTTCTTTCCTATTCCATTTTGTTCGTTTGTTTTTGATAAAATCTAACTTAATAAGTCCCAAAGTATTCAAATGTTTGCCAATACTCTGGCACCAATTTGATTTGTTCTAGTAACAAATAAAGAAAGAAAAAATAAATACTACCTTATTAAAGATCCTAAGATTTTTTTCCCCATGAACCAAACTCACTGATTGTTTATAATTAACAGATACGTTAAATAATGTTCAGACACTGTCTCCACTAGTCTTGCTCAGCAATTTTATTATAGCACACATTCAGATCCAATTTGATTACCTGGTAAACAAAACATATGGTCGGGGCCTGGCAGCCATAGAGGAATTTCACATCAATAACTTGTAGCTCCTCTAGTCGAATATTAAAAGCCTTTAATTCTTTATTTTCTCGCTCCAAAGGAATCACTTTGAACAAGCCATCATAAAGCCTTAGTCCAATCATTCTGCACTCTGGGTCAATTATGCCAATTATGCCTGTTTCCGAGGGACGACCAATACGATCCTAAAGGACAACACAGAAATCAAATATTCTTAGAACAATCTCTTTTGTCATAACAATAAAAACACGCAAGGTTAAGTCTTCTAAAATTCATTCATTTGGCTTTTGTAAATTAGCCAACAGTTGATTCACTCGTAATGAATACTGTAATTTATGCTAACGTATGTCATTCATGTATGCCTAGACTTTCAATCAGCAGCCATTTCTCTTTTGGGTGTGTCTGCCCATATCTTTCATTACTATGAATCCTTCACTGCCATTTCAAAAACACAGTAAATAACTCATGGATCTCAGTTGATAAAGCTATATATTTCAAAACTAAATTTATGCATTTATACATTTAAATCTGCAACTTTAAATTACTGTATTTTTTTGTTCCATAAGACATTTCCCCCCTCCCCTCAAAAGTGGGTGGAAATGTCTGTGCATCTTATGGAGTGAAAAATACAGGCTGCGACTGTGGGATCCTTTTACAGTGCTAAACCCTGCTTCTTCTGTCTTTGTCATTGCCCGTTTTCCTTCTCTAAACATAGGTGCATCTTATGGTCAGGTGCGTCTTATAGTGCAAAAAATAAGGAACATATTATATTGAATATGTAGTTCCTATATATGTATATGTAGATATACTTGGAAAACATGCTAGTTTGATTTTTGTACTTTAATTTTAGAATTTTAGAGCTCGATCGTTAATAGGGGAAAAATCCAATTTTACAGATATAATGAATGTAGAATTTTTCTTTTCTCCTTTAAAAACTGAACAGGATACATGCTATTTAACAACCCAAGATCAAGATCTTAAAGTTATAAACAAGGACTTATATTACATGTGTACATATTATACCGGTATTAGATTATATATATACATATTACAATATATTATCCTCTCTTAACAACAGCTCTGGTTCGCAACTGTTACAATGGTGCTGAAAAACTACCACCAGACCGCACGACTGTTATAACCTTCTCTGGGGTTATGTGACGGGTGTCAAACTTGATCGGATCACGTGACATATCGTGATGTATTGCCACATTTTTTGCCTTTACAGAACTGGGGTGGGCATGGCCTGCGTGTGACGCATCCGGCCCGTGGGCCACCTGTTTGACAAGTCTGGGTTACGTGATCAAACTCAGATACTTCACAACCGGCGGGTGCTTACAACCATTACAACATCCTGCAGTGACATGATCGCCATTTGCACATTTCACAGCAGCTTCCAATAAGACTCAAGGAAGAAGCCAGCAGTAAAATCATAAGTCATAGACATATCTTGCTTAATAACCACCACAGAGGTTATGTCATAAGCCCATCATAGTCATGTGATGTCTCACGACACACTTAACAAATGTATCACTTAGCAGTTGTTAGTCCCAATTGTGGTAATCAAGGAAGGATTACCTGTACTATAAAGCTTGTATACTGTTGCTTTTCATTGGGTTTTGAAGCCTTGTGAAATTATGTCTGAAGAACACATATTCTGCAAGCCTGCAGGTTCTACCCTTTGAAAAATATTATTCTAAACTAGATAAAATGCAACTTAGGAGTAAAGGCAATGGTTATTTTTTACATGGCAATAGTATTTAAATACTATTTAAATGTAGGTTTTTTTTTTAAAAAAAAACAATAATTAGAATAAATGTTCCTAGCCTTTATATAAATCACAAGAGGTTCCTAATACAACTTGTAAGTATTTAATCAAAATATAAGCACATATTTTCTCCAGTCTTGGAGAAAAGGTGGGCTATTACCCTCATAGTCAGTGAATGGCTTCCAGGAACTTCAGAAGGGTAACGTAAAATAAGTAATCTTGGCTTGAATTTAGAACTGGAAGGTGAATGGTGAGGTAGGAGTATCTGAAACATAACTAAACTACTGATATAATCCCCTCCTTCCTCCAAACATAATAAATGACCATGTTTTTAAGTACTACAAACAGACAAGGACAGTGCAATTATAAAACTAATCCATTCCCCCAGTCACATTTGGATGGAAGGGAGACAACTGGAAGTCTGACTGAGTTCCAATTAGTACAATATAGAACTGGGAGAAAAGAAATGAGATTTGTTCAGTTACTAAAAATAGCTTACATTTTTAAATTTTGATCCTGATTTTTCCAAGAAAAGGCCTTTAAATAATAAGTGAATGCTTAAAGTAAAAGTCCTAATAAGTCAGAGGTCAGCTAAATTAAGCTACCCATTTTTCACAGTGGTCAATTAGATGCCTTTGGGGAGTGTAAAAGCAGGGAACCAAGACAACTAACCATTCAAATGATTTTTGCTGTTTATAAATTGCCTTTATCCATAATAGCAATGTAGAACAAGATTCTAACAACTGAGAGATTGTAAATCTTTTTTCTTGAAACATATTCCATGAGACATTGTAGATCACAAGAATATAAAATAGCTATCTGAACAAACAAGGGTACTTAAGATCTCATAACAATGACAAATATATATTGAATTGCACATGACTAGGAGGAAACAAAGACTTAACAGAAAAGTAGGAAGAATTTAACAGTGTCCATCCAATAATTTGACAACAAAAAGACAAGCATGGTCTCAATTCTCAAATTGCACTATTCATTAATTTCAACACATAAAACATATTTACATTACTTAACTTGGAACATACATTATCCAAAAGTTCAAATTCGGTTTACAAAACATACAGAAAACTGCTATGTGGTCCTGAGTCACAATGTACCTATTACACTTAATGCACTTCCCTCTTACCTGCACATTGCCATGGGCTCTGGTGATGATGTCAATGTTCTCTCCACTTTGTTTATATTCAAGAATGCAAGCATTATATTTTGCTGTCAAAATAAAGAGCAAATCTTTGCTTTCCCCCTGAGGAGAAAAAAAAGTTTTAGCTAGAAAAGAAAAAAACACTCCACATTCTGCAACACATTAGCAAGGTATTATTCCCTTTATAGAATGTGTATCTCAAATGAAAAATGTCTAAAATACAAATACTTTTGCTTGTCACAACTTCCTATTAGTGCTGTGTTAAGCATTTTCTTCCGTAACTGCACAAAAATAAGCTCCTCCAAAAAGTATTTAATCAAAAAGTATATTAATTAGTTTCATGTGAAACACTACATGAATTCATCAAGGAACATGAGAAACACCAGAGCTATTGATGTTCAAGGGAGACTTGCAAGGAACAGATGCAAACATTTTACCTCAAATGTGATTCAAACATTCAAGCATAGCTCTTTTTCAAATAGACTTACAAAAGTTGGTTAGAAGATTACTGTTGAGAATAGCTTAAGATACATGTGTCTTTTCCTTCAAATATCACTCCTAAAAAAACCAAGTTCTCAGTTTTGTTGATACTCCGCAGCAGTCAAGTACAACATACTGGAGTAATATGGCAAATTTTGGAGTCCAATCATGACCATATCAAAAATGTATCGCCCAGAAGAAAATATTCGGTCCACATGACAGGTCCACACAATTAGCTGACAACAGCCTGGCTGTGTGCAATCATCACAACGTGCTGCATTCCAGCAGGCCACCGGCCCTAAAAAAATAAAGCCTTTGCATACCTGAACTTTTCAAAGGCGTCTTCTCAATATAAACAGAATACTGGGCTGAAATTTTAACAAAGCAATACCCCTCCACCGGGATAGCAAGCCACAAGGCCAGGTTTCCACCGAGTTCGTATTCCCCAGAAATCCCCCAATGACCGGGGTTTGAACCACCAGCATGAGGATCGAAACCAACGAAACTTTCCCGGTCCAACCAGAAGCCCAACCCGATCCGTTGCAGGAATCCCTTTCTGGACAGAGAGCCGTAAAGG
>JANHJO010007177.1:22070-35163 GCA_032468235.1 Pseudoxyrhopus heterurus | reverse complement strand
GCAGTTCTGTGTGCTTAATACACTCTTAGTAATATTTTAAACATTTAAGGCTGTTATCTGTAACATAAATAGAAGGCCTAGCAATTTCAAGATCAAAGAATAGGCTAAGATGCCCTTGTGTATTGTAATTAGTCAAAAGTATAGGCATTTTCCTCTTTTAGCTTTGCTCCTATAACTGAGTTGAGGCAAGAAAAAAAAAGTTGAAAATAGTTTGAGGTGTTCTGGACATCGCATGGGGTGGGGGGATGGATGGAGGAATTGCCTATTTGGGGTCTGGATTTCCCCTGACATACTTTACAATAAGAGAAGTGAAGATTATGGCTAGAAGGGGAGAACAAAAATCTGAAGTCTAGCCACTCCCAGATGGCAAGTTTATGAGACATTTAGATGATGTTAAGGAGTGTATCTGCTCTCCCCTTAGGCCCAGGAAATAAGCTTCTTCTTGGCAGAGCCCCTTCTCTATCCTTTCTATATCTTCATAATATCAACTGATTTTCTTCAATTAGCACTCTATAAATGTTTAAGTGAATAAATATGGCGTGTATGTGGGGATGTATGTGATTAGCCTTCCATGAAAATATTAAATAGCCCTATAACATGTTGATTATAGTACTGAAATTATACCCATTCATTAAATGTCTAATCAACTACTTCAATACAAGAACAAAGTAACTTTATTGATTAACCCTTAGTAGACCACTATGTAAATCAATATTTACATAATATTTTTGTATCAAATATTGACCTCAGTAAGAGAGGCTTTTTCCCCATGAATACATTATGCTATAGTTGGTTTAGGTAGGTTGGCTTCTTCATGTCTTGATTCCTTCATTGTCATTAAAGTTTTCTAGTAGTAACATCTTCTTTCTAAAAATGTGGTATCTTATTTAACACATAATTGCAGATTATTTATTTGTTTATATTTCCTTTTATTTCTTTTCTAAATAACTCAAGATGATGAATATATCTATACTACTTCCTCCTTCTCCTATTTCTGTACAACAATCACCCTGTGAGGTGGGTTGGGCTGAGTAACTAGCCCAAACTCCCCCAGCCAGCCGGAGTATAATTCAGGTTTCTTGGTTTCTAATTTGGTACCTTAACTAATAGACCAAACTGTCTCTACCAGTATTATGATAAAAATACATTGTTATTTTAGTTCTTTACTTTCATCTAGGTCTCCACTTTCCAAAGATTAAGAATTTTGATAAGAATAATTCTGATTTAGTTGCCATTGCACTAGAGAGGTATGGCCACATCTAATAGAGGTATGGCCATATCTAGTCATATCCAAGAGTCCCTGGAAAGTTAAACCTGTCTGGCCAAAATAGGAATACCTGCAGAAAATTTGGTTTGCTCTCTTGCTCAAATCCTATTAATATTGCTAGCAATTTCCTGCCTCAACCATCACTCAAGGAATGAAGTCCACCACTTACTATTCAAACAAAAAAGAAAAAGAAAAAAAGGCCCCACCTGGATATAAATGCCAGCTAATCACTCACCACTTCATTATAGCCCAATAAAAATGGTCTCTTTTATCCTGCCTTTTCATCTGGGGGGGGGAAATGAGGGAGGGAGAGAAAGAGAGAAAATCTATATCACTTTTTAAAATTAATGAGAGTCTGTTCCAAAAGCAATAATAGTTTTGAATTGTCTCTATATTATTATGCTTTTTAATTTTGTATCTTGTAGGGCACCAGAAGCAAATAAATAAATATGATACGAAATACAGGTAATAATTACAATTCATCATTAATTTGTAGTCATGTTTCCACTCATGCATCTTCTATGAATATAGCTGCAGTATCTTATGTTTTATGGTGCTACATCAGTTCCAAAGTCTTACACTTGAATAGTAATAATAATATAATATCTACTTCACAGCTCATATATAATCAGTTTTCTAGTCTAGGAGATATAACTGTTTTAGCCTTCTCACATCCTAGGGAAGCTTTAGATTTCCATAGATCTATAATGATGCATCTACATACACATTCATACAAAGACACAAGGCATATTTCTAGCAGTGATTCACTAGTGTACTTTTACTATACCAGTAGTTATAGACCTTCCGAAACCTAGTAGGTTCCGGACTAGATGTAACAAAGACTCCCCTCCCCTCAAAGCTAAATTAATTAATACATTAAATGAGCCATTCAAATAACCTAAAGGCCAAATGTTACTGGAACAGTACTGAATGGTCTGTTTTCAAATATTTGTGTAGAATAGGAAGTATCCCCACCTCCAGGGTAGAGGGTTTCATAGCTCCAGAAGACAAAAGAGCCCAACAGAAAAGTCAAAAGAAGAAATGCTATTTGATAATTGTATTTTAAATTCATATACTATTAAAAACTTTATGTCTGTTTGTGATCTTCACCTGTGCAAAATTGGAAGGTATAAGGGAAAAATTTATTGAACCAAGGTACCTCAAATGGACTAATTTACAAAACGTGTTAAAAATGCAAAACTGTTACTCTCATGGGAGTGACATTTGGAAATGTTGTTACTGCTTCAGCGCCACTCTGCTGCTGTTTAGTGCCACCACACTGCCAAAGTCAGCTATAGTCACATGATCCTCATTTTCAATGTTCCCTGACAGCTTCCCACCAATCAAAGGGAAAACTGATATGATTGCAAGTGATCCTTGCCTCCTTTCCAATAGCAAAGTGTTTACTTGTGGGAAGCTTGCAGAGAGAAAGTCAATGAAGACCCTTGGGGGAAAGAAGGAGGGAAGGGAGGGAGGGAGAAAAGGAGGAAAGAAATTTCCAATATTCATTGCTAGCTTCCAACTCACTCAAAAAATTTTACCCATCCTTGAACATTCTGTTTCTCTGTTTAGGTAGGAAATTTCTCTGAAACAATAACCCAAATGGTCATAGGTTGTCCAGTATTAGATCAACTATAGCTTGTATGTATATTCAAAAAGCATTTGCCTCACCCTTGTCACATTTTTCATCCTATTTCATACATCTTTGAACTTTTTTGAAAACTAGAGTAAACAAGCACAGAAGCTTTTAGGCTTGGACTAAACGTCAAGAAAAAAATATGGAGTTGACGTGGTTGGGTATTAGATGACCACTTTACATACCGTTAATTAAAACAGTAAGATCAAGCTTTATCTCTTTGTTGTCAGGTGGCTGTAAATTAAGTCCACTGAAGGATATTTTGTTTGGCCTTGAAAAGTTGTTTAGATCTTCGGCACCAGTCCTTTAAGAACATCACAAGAAAGAAAAATAATAATTCAGATTTATTCTCTGTTTCTTTCTTTAGAAAACTAAACAAGCTGTAATACAGTTACCTTGAACAAAAGTAATCCATTATCTTAGACCACCCAGGTGATAATGCCATCAAATCCAGACATATTAAAATCAAATATCATTTTAAACTCTGAAATATTATCTGGCATTGTAAGTGAGAAGACTGTCACACTAGCATTGGCATTTAGTGAAATAGGAATATAATTTTCCGCTATCACACAAAGAAAAATTCTCATCAAGTTTAAAAATATGTTAACATTGTAATATGTCTTCTCTATATACAAATATACCCTAAATATGGAAAGTTAGTCTCATTTCATCTTCATTACTAGTGTGCTCAGTATCATCTAACTTCTTCCTTTTCTACACTGCCAAATTTGGGGGAGTGGCTCATTTGGTAAGAGATGCTCTTTCTAGAAACTGAGAACTGCAGGTAAACCTTGACATATGATCACAACTGTGGCCAAAATTTCTGTTGCTAAGCAAGACAGTTATTAAGTCAGTTTTATCCCATTTTATGACCTTTCTTCCTACAGTTGTTAAGTAAATCACTGCAGTTATTAAGTTAGTAATATAATCATTAAATGAATCTGGCTTCTCCATTGACTTTGCTTGTCAGAAGTTCACAAAAGGTGATCACATGACCTGGAACACTGCAACCATCATAAATATTGGTCAGTGCCAAGCGTCTGAACTTTAATCACATGGCCATGGGGATGCTGCAATGGTCATAAATGTGAAAAATGGTCATAAGTCACTTTTTGAGTGCCATTGTAACTTTGAACAGCCCACTAAATGAACTATTGTAAGCCAGGACTACCTGTATATTGCTTTCACTATTGGACATTTACATAATTCATTATGAAATAAAGGAATAATCTATATTACCATCTTCAGGTCTATTGGACTGGAAGGAAGGGAGCAGAGTCAAACTATTCAATGGGGGCTGTAGATGCTACCCCTTAAGAGAAACAACCAAGAGTGAGGCTCCCTGCTTAATCCTCTGGACAGGTAGATGTTATGGAGAGAAGGCAGTCCTGAAAAGATCCAGGTCCTGAACAGAGGGTCTAGAGGACCTCCAGGAGGATTCTGAGGCCATGAAGGGTCTCGAAACTGATAATCACTACCTTGCATTACACCCAGATGCCAGTGTAATCAGTGCAGCTCTCAGGAGTATTACATAAGCATATCAAGTCATGTCCATAATGACTTAAGCAGCTGTATTCTGCTTTTTAAATATAATAATTTTATTAAACATTCATCAAGAGAGTAAAAGAATTGAAATGGAAATTGGCTTTCACATAGCAAGAACTGGTGGCAGGTTAATCAAGGCAGCCATAGACTAGATCCCACTTGATAAAAAGCATCTACAAAAGAGACCTAAAACAAGATGGATTGATGACATCAGCAAGCATTGTGGGCCCAATTGGCAAAAGTCCCTTTGGGAGAGGGCGGTATATAAATTTTAATAAAATAAAATAAATAAATAAAAATAAAAGAAAGCTCAGGACCATATAGGTTGGATACATGTGAAAGAAGCCTTCATCCTGCATGGATAGACTGAAACGGTGATGATGGCTAAAATGATGATGATGACGACGATGATGCTTCAACATTACAGGTAAACAAATAAAAAATAATGCAAAGTATCAAAGATAATTAAAAAAACAGAAACTGCAGAACAAAGAATAATATAGAGAGAAAAATAGAAAAGTAAAAGAAAGTAATAATATAGTAAAGATAGAGAAAAGCAATATATAAAGAAGTGACTTTTCACTGAATGACAAGTATAAACAATTTTAACAAGTTATTGTCTTCTCTAAGTATAAAAGTGATTTCTTTATGACGAATATGTAGGGCTTATGTTTTACTTGTTTTCTCAATCAGATTACCATAATTCCTGCCTGAACCAGATTGTGAACTGTAAGAGGTATAACAGGTTAAATTTGCAGTCAAATCAGCCCAACCAGTTCTTTCAGAACAGTTTTTTCAAACAGCAAAGCAACAGTCTCCCAAACAGTCAGACAGAGTTTATCTAAAAATAAAATTAAGACTTTCATGGGCAATATATTTGAATTTCTGATCTGGGTTATTTGTTATACTGAAGAAGTGTAGGCCTAATGACAAGCTAATTGCATAATGTGATACTTCTATTAAACTTAATCTATAACTAATAATTGGGTCAGGATATTTGTTCATCTAACCTAGATAACTCTGTTTAGAAACACAGCATTCCAACTTTCTTATATCTACTAAAGGAGACTTAAATTGGCAAGGTTTGAATCTGGTCATTTGATTTGTCATTAATTTTCTCAAATTGGTTTTAAGAATAAAAGGACTCCAATCCCAAATCACAACTGCCTACATATTCACTCTTTCTAAACTTCTCTCAGTATGCATATATTCTGCAGTAAAGGTAGACAAATCTTTCTCCTAGAGATAACATTCTATTAAGTTCAATACATAGATAGCAAAATGAATTCCTTTCCTGTATTGTATAATCCAGTGACTCCCCAAAATGAAAACAGCTGTAAACAAGAGCAGAAGCAACTATTCATGACAATATATTTGCAATTCCAGTATTAAATATTTCACAGATGAGAAATGTTGCATTCTGTATAATATTTTTGGTGAAGCCTGGCCAATTTATGTCAGAAGTCACTGAGATGTAAATTCAATCTTCATTTTTCAATACTGTTTTCGAAACTGAAATTTGAAAGAAAAAAAAATGAGCTTTTTACTTTTAAACAGCTATCCTTTTTTTCAAACATGCTTGGCTTTTTTCCCCCTATAATCCAAAACTGAATAGTTGTCAACCCCAAAATGTGATAAATGTCACACAGAAAGTTTCGTAGGGCTGTAATAATAATGCAGCTCTGCAAAAGAGGTAATATTTTATATTGTATCCTAGGGAGACAACATTCAGTGGTTAATATCTATTCATTAAAATTTGTATAAGTTGTATGAGTTTAGTCAGGATTTTTCTTTAAGTTAAAACTAAACAGAGGTAAATCACTAACACCAAACAGAGAAAATTCTTCAACCAGTGTTATACATATTTACTTCCAAGAAAATTGCATTGTGTTCAATGGTGCTTATTTTCTATTACGTAGGTTAGTCTATAATTTTTCAGATATCTTCCTTTAAAAGGAGGTAGAGATGGCCCCATCTCAAAAATTTGCAGAAAGGCCTGACACCTCCTCTACCTGTTTAACAGCAGATCTATTACATCAAAGAAGTAAAAAAAAAAAAGAGGAAATATTCCAATGTAATTCCCTAGGGATGCCAGAGGGCACAAAGAAAATCCCTAGGACAAAGAATTCAGCCAGAAAGAAGATGAACTATGCCAGCTCTGAAGCTGTCGCAATCCATTTTCTTTCCACTGAAATGAATAGAAGGGAAACTGTTAAAAGAAGTGGAAAGAAAGGAATAAAAATGTTTCTTTCCCCCTTCTTTCTGTCAAGAACTTCAGAGGGCTTTGAGTAAGAAGATTTTTCCATCTTTGGTTCTTCCCCATGCAGTGATACCATTATTATGTAGTTCTGTGTAGAGCTGCAACTTAAGCTAATAACAAAAAAGGAAACATGAGGAAAATGAAATCTGCCATGCAGTAGAACAATCTTCTGTGTAACGGAGTCTCAAGATGGCAATAAAACTTTCCCTATTCTGATCCTCCAGATATTTCACATGTGTGGTCTGAACTTTGGACTGAAGGCAAGGAATGAAAAGAAAGACACCGCAGGCGAGTAATAGCGGAGGAGGTGAACAATATGAAGAGGAAAAGGGGGAAAAGAAAAAGAGCTGCTAACACAAACATCAATCAAAGCTGGTTAAAGGAAGATGGAACACTTAAACTGTTGCCTCACTAAGAGCAATTTGATGCATTCTTCACAAAGGCAATTATTTATTCATAAATAAAAGTCTGAAAAGAGTGATATTTTAAAGGTTGCATTGTATAAAGAGGCAAATATAGCCAGGAGCCCACCCAAGGAGAACTGTCTTTCTCTGTATTGTCTTTTTTTCCCCTTGTCTTTCCAACTGATTTAATTATTTTAAATAAAGAGCACAGGGTAATGTTCCAGCAAGAGCATCATTTGATTGCTTGATCTTAGAGATTTTTTTTTATCTCCCTGATACAGTTCAGGCCAATTCATACTGAACCCATAGAAAAGGCAGCAAATTAAATCTGATTCAAATATTACAGTTTTTACAGAAGTATAGTAAGAAGTTTCAAATCTATATATGAAAGTTTGCCATAACATTCTATTCATCAGTTATGAGATATTCTCTTCTACACTGAAATCTATATGAATCTCCATTTGAATGTATTAAGTGCCTTTGTGTGTCTATGTCTATGTACACACACACACAATAGCATAGTAGATAATGTTGTAGTGGTTAGAGTGCCATCCTTTGATATTTGAGACCAGGATTCAAATCTAGGCTTATACCCATCTTATCAGAAGGGATCCTTTGACAAAGACCTCCTACAGCTTCCCTGCCTACCTCAGTTATGAGAATAACACAATCCAAGAGAGTCAAACCAGCTCAATGTAATCAAGATTATCAAAGTCTATACAGATGTTGGAGAACCAGGTATGGAACAAACTATACTTGGACCATACAAGAGAATCTGGAATTGATGGGATGCTACTACAACAGTAGCCTTAATAAGAGGGGATATATGAAATATATGAGGGAACTATAGACGGTCAGAAGATCTGTATCCACTTCAACATAATAAAGAGATCCCTCTACATTATAGAGCACAGCAGTTGATATGAAGCATAAAATCATAGATAAACTAACTACAGTCAATCCTTCATATGATTACCAAGACTCAGTGGAGAAATAGCATCAGATAGTTCTAGAAGATGCCTAGGGAGCTGTCTAGGGAAATATCTATTTTTTTATGATAATGTTACTATGCTATTTAGATATTAAAAAAGAAGAGTGTTACATAATATTAAATTAAAAACATATTTAGGAAGCTGGAAAAATAGCAGTTCACATTTAACTTTTGCACTGGGACAAATTACCATAGGTTTGTCACCCATGTTTACACAAAGAAACCTTCATAATGTTTGTCTGATATTGACTCAATACGACCTAGTCACTTGTGATTTCTATGATAGATTGTGATTAAGTAAACCATATCTTAGCCAATTCTACGCAGATATTCATACAAATAGGCGAAGACAGCAGACAACAAGCTATGAATCATTTAACTTGCTGAAAATCACTCAGATTCTCTCCCCTTTTCAAATATTTTCCCAGGTCTGATAAACATCCTGGAATTCTAGTTTTTCAAAAAATCTATTGTTGTTACAGACCATTTGGTTTAATGATTTATTGCACTTAATTATTAAGCAGATAATAAATAATAAATGAGATTAGAAATGTTATGTATTGCTAAATGAAGACATCATTTACCAGGAAAAATGCTTTAAGAGAAACTGATGTTCAGAGTTGCAGAGGAGATCTATGCATTAATAAAAAAAATGCTTTGGCTTCTTCCTTTTGGCAAACTCCCATGGGTGATTCAAATGTAGCTTCTCTCAGTAGTGAGCTCAAACAGACAGCTGGGAATTCAGCCTTCAGGGAAAAGCTGCTCAGAGATGAAAGGCAGAAGTGTGCATTTTCTCCTTTTCACAGATTTCTAGGAACCTTCCATTAGATATAGGCAGGTAGCATGGGTAATACAGAACTGATATGTGGGATATACCTTGGGGTTGGGTGGGCGGAGTAAAAGCACTCAGTGTACTTAAATGGAGGGGAAAAAAGAGAAATGGATATTGAACATAATCTGAATCCTCTTCAGTAGCTTTTGATGCTATATAACAATTTCTAGTAGTTTGGAATGTTGCTTTCATATCTGAAGATCTGAAAAGCTGAATAGTGCACAGTAGAGAAGGCAATGTGAAAACACATTGGAGAATTGGTTAATTGTATGGAGATATAACTGCTAAGCCATATCTAGGCAGGAAATGGACAATCTGAAGCTTTTATGCCTCTTTTTTGTATCTTGTGGTATGCACTTTTGTGCATTTGCTTACCACTTTCCATAAAGATAGAGGTTCCCACAATTTCAGATCATAAACATTCATAAATTTCTGAATTTTTGGAAGAATTGAGCTGTTCTACCCCAGGAATCATATATTAACTTTATGCTTGAGGAGAGCACAAAATCTATTCTATTGCCATAGCTTCATTCAAAGGTAGAAAATACGTAACATTTTGCCAAAACCCAGCTACTCAAAATCTCTTTATTTTACAACAGTATTGTGACTCAGACATGGGAATATATTATACTATATACAAAACCAGAGTTCACATTTCTGAAGCTATTTCCTTGCCCAGAAAATATCTGAATCCATTATTTTCTCAAAATTTCCACATCTAATCAAATCAGACATTCATAGATATATTTCTGATTTTTTAATCCTTTTGATCAAATCCCTTGCAACTAGTCCACTAAGTTGCAGATGATCTGGTCACATTTAGACCTTTGTTCTTCTTTAAAAAGCAAAGTGGCATCTGTTTCTTATATTTTCATGATTTTCCCTCAATGTTTGCAACATCATTTGCGGCTAGAATATATTATCTTGGCTTGTTTTTATGGAAGCCATTAAACCTAGAGAATAAATCTTGTGGAAATTATACTCAAGGGCAACCTTTCCTAATCTTGGGCTCCTAGATGTTGTTACTGTATTATGATTTCCATTATCCCTAGTAAACACAGCTACTAAGCAGAGATGATTGAACTTGTAGTCCAATAGCATCAGAGGATACTTTAGAATAGTCCAGAATAGTCCAGTATAGCCTTTCTTAGAGTAGATTAAAGCACTTCTTCTTTTGTCTAAAATTGGTGGCTTAAAACATAGTAAGAAATATGAAACATAAGACTAAAATTGCTCTTCCAGGTTAAAGCATATCATGTAGTTAAGCTGGGGGAAAACTTCAACTCAAGATGAACCCAATATCTAAGTCACTATAATGCAACTCTGTATGTTTTCGGGAGATAATGAAAAAGTAAAAGAAAAAGGAGACTCATGCTACCAAACTAACATTCTATCTCTGCAATAAATGTTTGCATATTAAATTCTCTCCTGAAAGCCCACCTGTACAATATTGCCTATAAAGCATCTGATTGCAATTAGGCAGCTGGTGTATTCCTATTTCTGCCTATTGTACTACTCCTAACAGAATTGCTTAACTATGATTGTGTTCTTCTTGTTGTTGAATCCCATTGCTGCTTGTTTCTCCACATAGTGAATCCTTTGATTATTTGAATATTTCCATTTCCCCTTGTTTCTCTCAATGAACCACTTAAGGTTTACATAATACAAAGTGCAATCTTATGATAACTTAAATCAGAGCAGCAAAAAAAATTCCAATATATGTATATATATTTACATGTATGTGTAAAAGTAAAGGTTGTGTGTGTGAATGAGTGTGTGTGTATGTGTAAAGGTAAAGGGTTTTGTGTGTATATGTATGTGTGTGTTTGTATGTGTAAAGGTAAAGCATTTCCCTTTCCAATAGAGTCTAAGGAGTAATGCTCATCTCCATTTCTTAGCCAAGGGAGCCAGCATTGTCTGAAGATCCTTTCTGCGGTCATGAAGTCAGTATATCTATACACTGAGGCACCCAGAATGCTGTTACCTTCCCACTGAAGTAGTATCTATGAATCTACTCACATTTGCATACTTTTGAAATGCTACCATATATGGGCAGCTATCGGTTGCCTTATGATCACAATTAAAATTTCTGTTGCTAAGAGAATTGTTAAGTGAGGTTTGCCACATTTTATGACCTTTCTTGCCAGAGTTGTTAAGTGAATCTCTGCAATTAAGTTAATAACAACTTGTAAAGTAAATCTGGCTTCCCCATTGACTTTGCTTGTCAGAAGGCCGCAAAAAGTTAATCACATTACCCAAGGATACTGCAACTGTCATAAATATGAACTAGCTACCATGCATTCAAATTTTTAACATGTGACCATGGGGATGTTGCAATGGCTGTATGAAAAATGGTCATAAGTCACTTATTCAGTGCCATTGTAACGGTCACTAAATGCATATATATATATATATATATTCATTCATACACCTCAGTATGCTTGAACTAGTTTTGCATAAGATGATATGTTGTTTGGTAGCTGAATACAAAATTATTCCTTTGAATAAAAATATAAAAAGACAAAATTTAATATTTTGATCTCATAAAAAAGAGCCCAATTAATTGAATGGCATTTTTACTTTACAAATTAATATTTGTGGACACATAAAATAATTGTGAACACTATCCCTAAAAAAGACATTCTCTCTTTTTTACTCTTTTTTAGAGAATGCCTGCTGTGATCCATGTGTGGCTTGTTTACAAATGCAGCCTGCCTCTTTCTTTGAATGATTGTTTTTTACTAAAATGTGCAGATTTAATTGATTAATTAATCAAACAAAGACATATAATTAGTCAGATGGATTCCCCCATCCAACACTTGGTAAGAACTATAACAAAAACTAAGCCTCTGTAGATCAGCTGGCATCTGTTTCAATAGGGTTCTTCATCTTGCACAGAGTATTAACAGAAGGATGCACCTTAATCATCCTGCACCTTGATGAAGATCAACAAAGCATCAACTTGGCTCTATTGTTAGGGGCTTTTGAACATAATGCAAAGATGTAGAAGTCATTGCTGTCAGAAATAATTTCATTATTTTGGTTCACTGTGCAATGATGTTTCAGAGGTGAACATAGCTAAAGCTTTTCACAAAGAAAACTCAGCATCAAATGTTCCCAGATACTACATTGTTTTAATGTGGAACTGATTGCCATAATGATTGTCCCCTCAATATCTATGGCGATTCTCAGTCATCCAGGTCATGGTTGTCCCGAAATGGACTTTCTTGATTTTCTCTGAAGACGTTCAGAGAAGCTTCTTGAATGAGAAGCGAAACATCTTCAAAGAAAAACAAAAAGGCCATTTGCCTCTTGAAAAAGTCCCTCTAATATCTGTAAAGACGCCCCTCCTATAAGCAATTACTTTCATGTAAACTAGCTTGGATACAAGCTTGGGGGAAAGAGGGCTTGGTCTTGACATTTGAGTAACATGCCAGGGCTCTGCTCCAAAGGGGTGGGTGGAATCATGGAAAACTAAAATTAATTTGGTTTAATTTAAATTGAGTTACACTTAAAATATTTCAATCTTTCTATTTAATTATTTTCACACTAAAAATTAAAGTTTGGTTACAACATCTGCAGGAGCTTTTGGGACTTTAGAGGAAGGGGGGAAACAGAACAGCAGAAGACAAATTGTTTCAAACAGAAAGCATAACACAGAACAATCATTTTGTCTTAAAGTGCAACAACTGGTAAACGTTGTAGGAACCCATCCCTGGTATCAACTAGTGTGTTTTTCAAATTTGGGAAGCCTCTGTTGACTGTATAACCTTTTAATAATAAAGGGGATCTCACCATAACATGCAGACTTTATATATATAGTAACAATACGGAACAGGATTATTTTTCTTTTTTGAGTCCCCTGCCTCAGTGACAATATTAATTAAATGGATCCCTGACCTGCTGGGTTCTTTAAATATTTGCAGTTCTCTGCAGCTTTGTTTAGTAATGAAATGAAATGCCACAGAGTAGAAGCACGTAACACTGGAACTTGGGCTGGAAAGCTTAGCTAATACAGATATTCTTCATACTGATATGGATTGTAATGCGCCATTTCCAGTGTAGTGGAGCAGGGTAACATTAAAGTTGCTATGGAGATAAACATTTTCAGAAAGTGTGTGTGTGTGTGTGTGTATATATATATATATATATATA
>JANHJO010007177.1:0-11041 GCA_032468235.1 Pseudoxyrhopus heterurus | reverse complement strand
ACCTCTCAAGTTTTTGATATTATTTTTTCTGACATTTTTTTATATCCATTCAATATATGTGACCAATGTTAATAAGGGGTGGACTTCAAAACTAACCATGATCATCATTATCAAGTCAATTACAATTGTTGCAGATGCTGTTCTACTATATTATTCTATTCAGCTGACCTTTTTAATGATATTTTTTTTGCCCTTAAATTATGCTTGGACTGGACAGTTCTTCATTTTCCCTCTCTCGATTGTACAAAAAGTTTTTAAAACTCTGGGTATTGCAAGGCTTTACCAGGGATTAGGATAATCCAAGATTATCATTATGATTTATTTTGAACTGGCTCTGCTTTTCTTTCTATACCAATGAGTTTGGCTAGCAGAAGGAGATGGCAGTGGAATTGAACTGCAGAATGAAAGAAAATATGCTGTACCTTGTTCTGTAAATAGCAGGTAGCAGAAATAATTGTGTTTGCATTAAACAAATATTCCCAGGAGTCATATATGAACCAGACACCAGTCCTCTTCTCTGCAGAATAAAAATAATTCTATAGATTTTTTGTGTTTTTTTATTTTAAAAGCTAACAATAAGATTCTTTATCTGATTTATATTACTTTGAAAAACTCTTTTAATGTCCAGTACTATTCATTGAAAAGTTTCACTGGTCCAAAAATATAAGAAGATTGATTTTTCAAAGGAAATGGCTAAAAATAGGTAGTCACAATGGTAGAAAAAGGCATTTCAACTATCTATCTTGCTTCTCCAACTATTATAGCAATGTTAGAAATTACAAAATGGCTCTATAAAACTTTACACATTTATAAGAGCTTATATTTAGAGGGGAAACCATTCCTGCAGCATATAAAAGTAAAAGTTTAAGAGTAAGACTGTCTATTGAAATATTTATGCTATGGAGACTTGTACAAAGAAAAGGAAGAAAATAAAACATTAAATAATATATGACATATTTAGTAGGAATTCAATCATATGAAAAAATAACTAACTAAAGTGGAAGAAAACAGTGTTTAACTAATTTTATGAAAGCAAATTACTGCCCTCAGTTTTAAACATGCAAGTTGGACATGGTGAGCCTTCAGACTTTTGTTTATATGTTTTAATAGAAATCTCAAGGCTAACCAATTGGAACCAAGTATGAAATATTGCTTCAGAGGTTATGAAATCACATAATGAATATTATCAAACAGGCATTCTATATGACTAAGGATTCCAGAGAAATTTTCAACTATAAGTTGATTTAAAATAACTCATATTCTTTTGGGGAATGGTGGCTTTGAAGAACTTTTGCAGCTGACTTTTGTGGCTATTTTTGCAGATGTTTGATGGATAAAATCCTTGTTTATCCAACCAAGGAGGTGAGGAGTGGCTGGAAGCCCTTCCTTAGTGTATCAAGAGACAATGCTCCAACAGTCTTAGAGTCTTGATTTTGGGATTCCATAAGATCTGTCCACAGGTTGTTATGAAGAGTTTGGGCAATATATTATTATAAGATGGTTCAAGTTTGATCAGATCTTGATTCCACATAGGCAAGATTTATGGAAATGATAGTGGTATGGTCTTGCAATGTGATCTGTGAATCATTCCATCTTGTAGATTTCAAGGCAGTAATCATGGATAGAATAGTGCTGCCATTGAAGGAGTAGGACTTGAAGCATTCTACCAGAATAATGGATACTGCTTGATAGGCAGATGAAAGCCTTAGCTAGGGAGTCTTTGCCCAGCTTTGGCTGAGGTAGTGTATCAGTTGTGGGTTTGCCTGGGAATGGAAGCCATGGCTACAGTGACTCCTGCCTTTGTTGCCTCCCATTTAGTTTACTGCAATGAGTTTCACACAAGGCAGCTTTTGAAGATTATCTAGAAACTGTAGTTGACAGGCAGCAGAACTCATGTTAGCAAGTGAGAACTGCAATTCAAATATGCTGGTTGTCCTTAATTTATGACCACAATTCAATCCAAAATTTCTGCTGCTAAACGAGACAGTTGTTTAGTGAATTTTGCCCCATTTTATACCTTTCTGGCCACAGTTGTTAAGTGAATCACTACAGTTGATTCACAGTAACACAGTGTTAAGTAAATTTGGCTTCCCCATTAACTTTGCTTGTCACAAAAGATGACCACACGACCATGGGACATTGCAACCATCATAAATATGAGTCAGTTGCCACAGGTTTAAATTTTGATCATATGACCATGGAGATACTGCAATGATTGTGTAAGAAACGATCATAAGTCACTTTTTTCAATGCCTTTGTAAGCTTGAACGGTCATTAATGAACTGTTGTAAGTCAAGAACTACTGTATCTATGTCTTAACTGCATTCATTGCCAGTAGGTTTTCATGTAACAATTTAAAGTGCTCGTGTTGTCCTACAAAGTCACTTAATAGGACCATCTACTACAACTGAATCCTAGACATCTAATGTGTATTGACTCTGAATGAACATGCTATGGATTCTTCCTTTCTGAAAGATTGGGTGAAAGTGAGAAATATTTCTCGGTGACACCGTCTCTTTTGGAGATCTGTATGGTGCCTTTTCAGCTTTAGGTACCCTATTCAGAAGGTTATTTTGAGGATTGACATTGGATGTCTGTTTATATTATATTATACTAGTTTTAATTCTACTGTCATTTTTAAATATATATTTTCTTGATTTTTAAAAAATATTGAATAGTAAAATGTTTGCATTTTAACTGTCCACTGCCATGGGCCTCTGGAAAATATGTAGATTAAAAATATAAAAAGAAAATAAATAAATAAAATTCCAGATAACATTTAAAATATTTCGATGCTGTGGCTGAATCAGCTAGTAGTTACATGGTAATTGTCAGTATGATGCTATATTATTATATTTGACTAATGGTTTTCTTATATTGCAGTGTAGTGTAAAGTGCCTAGACCTGATAGACTGAGACAACATATAAAAAAAGACTAAATAAATAAATAGAGCCAAATGAATCCTGGAAGGCCATAAGCAAATCATGAGAGTTAGACCTCCGCTGCTCTACAGCCACTAGTATTTAAGGCATGTATCATTTGATTAGAACATAGTATACAGCCACCAAGATATATATATGTCCTATATCTCCCCGAAGAAAAATGCAATGAACTCATTTAGTTCTTTGTATTCTACTTATCATCTATTAATTTACTTTAGTTTCCTTAATGCTGAATGCTCCAACTGTTTGTCTAATTGGTTAGCCGCTTCTAATATATCAAGGATGATGATGATGATTCTACATTATTACAGATATACTCCTCAAAACCTTTCTCTACATTATTTATTTGCATTTCTTTATTGTAAATTTGTATTATTTGTTTGATAAAACACTCAATTTCTGACAGTAGCTTTATTTTTTCCTTATAAGCTTTCTTATCCTTGCTTATTAACTGCATCTATGACTTCTGTGGAAGTTATTTTTTAAGTATGCCATTTACTACTGGTACTCAATTCAATCAAATAAACTTAGGAGCATAGTAATATATAACATATGCCTAGGTTATTTTGTAATTATACAGCTTGAGCTAAATTAAACTCTTAACAGTTTGAGTTCTGCCTCAGTTTTATTCTTCCTTTCTTTATTTTAGAGGGAGGAAATAACTTTTAATTAAACAAACATTAGAACATTCTGATGAAACATTTGTAGGCATTCAACCTCCCCATACCCTTATTGCCTTGTTCTCTCAGATCTGTGGGACCTTCAGTGAGTTTCCAAGAACTTCTAAAAGTTGTGAGAAAAAACCCATAACTTTTCAGCAGGGCTACAACATTTGGATCAGGCACTACTACTATACTGCTAAGTTATGGCCAGACCTAACATTGGGAAATAAAATACCTGCCTCCAGCAGCTTACTCAAAATTAATGGAAGAGCAGCAAAATTAGAAATTGTTTATCATTGTGCTGTTTTCATCGCCAAGGTTTTTACTTCCAAGGAGAGTAACTTATTGGATCTTACTTCAGGGACTCTCTCCCAAATCATTGGGCAATCATTTAATCAACTGGTTTTTAGAAAAAAGAGCCTCACACTTGAGTATTACATTACTTCTATTACTCACAAACTTAACATAAAAACCCCTTGCTTTATTTGTTTCTAATACACTGAAGTATCAAGAACTTGCAAAGTTCTTGCTTTATTTGTTTCTAATACACTGAAGTATCAAGAACTTGCAAAGCAAGAAAATAAAAATTATAACTTATAACACAATTTTAAAGAATCATTTCTTAAAATGCTAACTTCTAGTATGGTACAAGGCCATATTTAGCTGACCATAAATTTTTAATACACAGAATACATTGTATTACAGGCCTTATATTTTCTTTACAGATAAAGTTATTTTGATATATGGTTCTAAATTTCTCTTTTGTTATAATGAAGTTTTGATATTAGTGATGATGTTCCCACTGGTGGGTTGCTGGTATGTTACTATGTTATTATTGAACATCTCAAAAGAGATTTTCCTGTACAGATGGATTATAATACTGATAATTTCTTATATTCAAATTAGATTCTTGATAACAATAAATTGCCAAATAAATGAATTAAAACATAGTTAAACCTCATATAAAAACAAAATATGATAAGGAGAAAAACCTCTCTCCCTCAGAATTTTTTTTTACTAGGAATGGTTCTGGGAAGGTTTAGCAAAAACATATTGTATTTAATGATACATATAATAACAGTGGCGAGAATTATTTTCGCGCAGCATTGGAAATCAGATAGAAATCCAATGGATGAAAAATTAATAAAATACTTGAATGCGCCGAGCTAGATAGAATGACATTGTTATTAAAAGATAAAGGGGAAAATGAGTTTTTTGAAATATGGGATCTATGGTATAATTGGTTGATAAGTAGACAGCAGAGGGTTGAGAATAAAAGAAGTTAGGGAAATATGACAAATATGTGAAAAATGATATTTAAGTATATGGAGAGTCTTGAGTTGTTTATGTGTAATAGTATAAAAGTCTGTACATTATGGTAGATTTGTCATGCCAACAGTGTAAAAAGGTATTGTGTTAAAAGGAAAAAATAAATAAATAATTTAAAAAAAAGAATAGTTAAGAAAATGGGATAGAAGCTGGAAACTCAGTGAGTAACTTATTTTAAAATCATAAGTAAACCACAGCCAGCTAAATTGGCCAGCTTTGTCAATGTGTTGCAACTAAAGATGTTGAAAAATTTGTATGAAACCTTTCAGCAGTAAGAATAAGCACTAAATGTGTGCTACACATATTATCAATATATATTAAGCTATTTTAAATGTCATTCCAACTTCTACCATTTCCAAACTGACATTCATTAAAAGGGGTGGATATGTGATATCTGGAAAAGCCAAAGAGGAAGATCCATCCTTAGCAATGTCAAAGACAATGTAACACCTTTTGCTGGAGTGAACTCATGGACTGTCTACCTCCTCTTCCTTCTGCATAGCTCTGAAGTATGCCTATGTCCTATGCCCATAGATAGTCTTTAGCTGTTTCTCAAGCTCTCCAGTGCACCTTTGAAGCATGGGAAACTCACTTGCTGCAAAGAAAAGCATCATTTGTATTGCCAAAAATTCCCAGATATTGTCCTTAAACATAATGGCAGACGAAGCCCACTATGCAGACAGCCATCGGGGAACAAAAAGGAAAGGTAACACTGTTAGGGACTGATAGTGAAACATCTGAAAGGGTCAGAAAGTTTGGCGAACCATGCAAGTTATCCTTCAAAGTTTGGAATCGAGCAAGGAGGAGGATTTGCCTATTCTCTCTTTGGTTGTGTTTTGCCTTCTGTTCAAAAATGGAATGTGTCTAATGTATTCTCATTGTGTGAGTGCATGACAATTTTGTGTGTTTATATTTGTGTCTGTGCCTTTTATCACTCTCAATTTTCGAGAGTGTCACCGCGTTACCTCCTGAAAATAGGGCTGGTAGCAGATAACTGGTGTTTCCAAGAATGATTTGTATCTCTTTGGATTCTGATTCCACTTCTGGCTTGTACTTGGTAAATCTTTTTGTCTTTTGGAAAATAGATGCTTTATGCTTGGCCACATCTACAATAGCAACCGATCTGTAACAGAGCCCACAATGCATTCATTACATTCCAAATGCACCTGCCTGGTCAATAAGATTCTTACTGGTTTCTTTTACACACATTTTGTGTATCCACTAAGAAGCAAATACATTTCACGTTTGCCCAGAAACTGGAACTTCTATAAATTCCTGAAAAAGCAAGCAAACCTATCTGGGTGTGAATCAGATTTCTTTTTCACAGCTTTATCATGTTGTACTATCTGTCAAAATGATGACAGAGGCCAATCCAGTGGGAGATGCTGAAAATGTTGCTGTAACACCAGTTGTTTTGCGTGTGTTTTTCTTGCATAATTATCCCCTTGAAGCTGGTGATCGGGAGGGTTTCCCAGGAGTACCTGAATCCAATATGGTGACTCTCAACAAACCCACGAACTCTGCACCAAAGGCTGAAAGGATTTGGAAAAAGAGCCGTGTGCGCCATGTTTTTATGTTCTTGAAGTCTCTTAGCAGAAAAAGTTAGCTGCTTGTGAAATCCCTCCATCTGTGATGTTATTTATCCATGCTGCCAGGGCTATTTGTTTTGTTTCAGGCTGGAAAGTATGCTGGGATCATGGCTTAATTGCATTGTTTGCTGAATTAATTGTTTTGTTTGATCTGCCTTTCTCTTGGGATGCCTGTGAGATCAGGATGATTTGCCTGGCACAGAATAGAAGGGTGTTTATTTTTTTCCCCAAGGGAACAAAATAGAAGGATACACAGCCAGGAATGTGGAGAAAATTATGAATCCCCTTAGTTAATGAATGTGTACAGTAAAGCTCAACAGCATGGGAAAGACATACAGATCAGAGCATAGGAGTGTAAAAAAAAAAGGCTGTGTGTTTGGATTAACATTCAGGATGTGAGGTACATTGATTTTTTTAAATAGCAGGAGATAAGGGTAATAATTGTGGTAGAGATCCATTCTCAATAACCTTGATGCGAAGTTTAATCCCTCTCTCCTTCCACACACATATGCACAAAGAGACATCCCACTACCCAAGCATGGATCTTAGCAGTTTTATACTTGAAATCTGAGATATGTAATTAGAAAGGAAGAAATTCTTCAAACTTGTCAAAATACTATAAAAAGGTTACAAAAACACAATAATTCTTACTGATGGCAGCATAGAAAGCATGTATTTTTAGTAAATTGATTCAGATTTTAAATATGCTGCAATTAATAGTTTATTAAAGGGGCCAAGTAATTTTTCAAACAATTACTCTCAGTTTTATCAATAGCTAAAAAGATTGCACCTCTGTTGCAAGGAGACTTTTCTACATATCTCCTCCCCATTGTATGTCACAAACATATTTTCATATTAGGTTGGTGAATTTTCTTTCATATACTGTACAAAAATGACAATATTAGTATTTCTTTCTTGAATAAAATATGACTATTTGAGGCATTTTGTACTCTGGAAAAGATCACAAGCTTTGGAAAACAAGAGATTTGGTTTTCATCTCAAGTCTTCTCATTAATTGGCTGAGTAAATGTACAGAGCATGTTTTCTATGGAGCAAACATTTGTGAGTTCATCCCTAGGAAGAAGACACTGGCAACCACTTCTGAAAGATGCTGCCAAGAAAACTACAGATAGTAGTCATCATGGTCAAAACTGTCTTGAAGGCACAAGTTTGATTTTTTTTTAAATTTGACTAAAATGATACCGGTAATATAGTTGGCTTCTCACACTATATGTTCTTGGAGGACTTACTACTGATAATCATAATATCGGAGATCCATTCTGATGGCCCAGAATATACATTGTTCATAGATTTTCAAGGACGGATGCTTATAGCTTAACCTAAGAGGGAATCTGGGCATGTGCCATCATTTTCTCTCTCTCAGATTACTCTTAGATTAAGACTGGAATTGATAAATAAAAAGACTTACTTGAATCCCAGTCCTTTTTACAAGCTTGAATAAACTTAATCTTAATCTGAGAACCCAGATTGTTGGGGGCAATATGCTGACATTGTACACCACTTAGAGAGGATTGCAAGCCCTGATAGGCGGTATATAAATACAGTGCTTTTGCTATTTAAGTAAAAAAAAATCTAATTCCCAGGAAGTTAAAGGTTGCTATGGGCTTGATTCCACTCATAGTTTTGTCTACAATAAATTGTCATAATTGCAAAAAAGTTGAATGATAAACACAAATAGATTAATAGTGTTAGAGCAGGTTTTAATAGCTGCCCCAGGCTTTCCGTGCATACCATGCAAAATTGCCCAGTAACCAGTAATTAATGAATCGGCCAAGTAATTGCTTTCTTAATTTCCAATATCAAAATTAATATATAAGGCTGAGAATACTGCTCAGGCTTCTTATAAGAAAACCAATCTGTTAGATGACACTATTACAAATTCAAACAGGCTTTGAAATAATATCCCTTACAAGTGAAAAAAATTGCTTGGTTGTATCTCTCTTGCAATGAATTAATGTCATCTCTTTTCAACATACACAGTATAAGGAATCTTGAGAATTTATTTCACCAGCTCTTTCTGCTATTCTTAACATGTTGATTATGTGCTGTTTGAAACTTAACTATAATTATTGAGACTGATCTTAAACTCTTTTTCCCCACTTCCCAATAAACCAGTCCAAGTCCTTGCTATATAAATAATATATAAACTTCGAAGGAGTGCTTTGATTTGACAAAGCTTTGATCAAAACACTCCATCTAAGCACAATCACAGATCGAAGCAGGAACCTCCTTTAAAGCGGCAAATTGAATCAGGTGGCTTTGAAGCACTTTGCACTTCCTAAGGACTTCCTATAATTTCTGAGGTTGCAACACATACTTAGTGCTGCAATGCAGACAGTTCTGAATCTGGACAATGTTGGGTTGAATGAAGAGTGGTGTGATAGGCTGTCTGACAATGACATAAATATAGAAGAAGAATATAATGATCCATTAATCTAATTAGTTATCAGTGGAGGTAGCAAGCTTAACATTATTTGGGGCTTTGTTCACTTTGTCAACTTTTTATTTGACCTAACATTATTTGAAGCCCTGCTGTGTAGGTCATAGACACTAAACCCAGAAGTTCAACACTGCCAACATGATATTAGCCATAAAAGTCTACACCACAAACTTCAATTCTGACAATCATAATAGAAATGGAATGTTAGATACCAACTACCATTTTCAGACATGGGCTCACATTTTTACTGCTCCAAAAATAGAGATGGGTAGCAAATACTATGAATGCCCTTGTTTCTATGCAATCTCTTTCACTGTTGGGTGTCTTTGTAGCATTGTCTTTCATGCCATCAGTTCCTGCAACCTCTGTTTGCTTGCTAATTAACAGGAGTTTGTTTTTTTTAGCATTTTTTTCTCACAAGTGCAAGGTCTGCTTTTTTTTAATCAGCCCCCCCCAAAAAATATTCATTTTTTTTTATCATTGGTTGTGATCGGGATTAACTGACCAGCTTGTCAATCTGACAAACCTGACATGGTGGGCTATGAGAGAATGACTGGCCCAAAGTCACCCAGCCAGCTTTCATGACTAAAGCAAGACTAGAACTCCTAATTTCCAGGTTTCTAGACTGGTGCCTTAAGCATTAGACCAAGTGGGCTCTCTTACTAATTAACAGCAAGCATAATAGTTACACAAGCATGTATTGCTAGTAGTAAGGAAGGCATTTTCAGGAGAAGCCATCTGCCAACTAGTTATGCCAACCATCCTGGCATTCCAGAATGGAGATTGTATGTTTTGGACATCATGATCATAACCTCAACTTTGATCAGCTTGGCCATGAGAAGGGCAAGGCTTACCAAGATCTAATGGCTAAAAAGAAAGCAGTCAAAGACTGGAAATCATCTACAGATAAAAGGTTGCTGTATATAATATAAGGTCTATGGCAAGGTATGCAGTCTACAGCACTCCAGATGTTGCTGAATTACATATCCAAGTAGCCCTGAAGGAGATCAAGGAGGAGGAATACTGTATTGTAATTAAACCACAGTTGGAGGACCAAAGGTAGGTCTGTGGTCCCAAACTCAAAAGGGGGAGCCCCAGACTGTAAATTTAAAGCTATTTAACAGCTCTGTCCTCTATTCAAGGATGTGTAATTTTGTGAAAGGAATTAACACAGCAGATACTTTCTGGACAAGAAAAATGACATTGAAAGTAATATTGAAAATGTTATATTTGTAATGCATCTGATAATTTCCAAGAAAAAAAGGACACTTAAAGGCATAAAAATGAGTGAAAGATCACAGAAGTGTGTGTCTGTGGAAGAATGAAAAGAATCCAGTAAACAAACTAATGAATTATTGTCTCTGCGCTCCAAAATTCAGAAGCTTAATCTTAAATCTGACATGTGCTACCCCTCTGACTTTAATCTCTCCAGCAGCATGAGGGGTTCGGTGACAACAAACTCTTCCCATAAAGGAAGTATCTTGTTCACTTTCCTTTTCCCACTATTAGAGTTTTAATTGGCAGCAAGTATCCTTTTCTTGTCAAGTCAAGCCCTATTATGTTCTTTTTACACAGGGGACATTTAGAAGAAAGAGACAAAAACCAGAAACTCTGCTAGCAGAAAAAAAAGTAAGATTTAACTGAAGCCCCTGCAGTAGGTTACTGGAGAGTAGAGACCATGTGTCATGCTTCATTTCAGAGACTGGCTTTTTGCCTCCATAGCAAACATTTAATGCAAAGCAATGAAGTGATATGGAAAAGTCTAATTTTCCAGATGAAATAGAAAGGAGGAATGAAATCTATAAAGAAAATTAGTCATAATGCAGAGACAGCAGCTGGAATTAGGGCAGCCTTTCAATAGGAGAGTACATGCCATGGATATGCCACGGATACAGAAGACCCCAGGTTCAGTTTCTGATTTCATGAGGAAAAGGAAAGCATATTCCTTAGGAGGAAGGAGGCGGGCCCCTCTGCTGAGTGTGAAGACAGAAGCAGTTGGGGCCTGAGTATGTCCTCTTGGGGGATGGGGGCAATGCCTCATGCTGGCTGGGGGCAGG
>JANHJO010007176.1:67308-77750 GCA_032468235.1 Pseudoxyrhopus heterurus | reverse complement strand
GAATTTTTGAGCTAACATGACTAGAGGAGGAATTCTGGGAGTTGAAGTCCACAAGTCTTAAAGCTGTCAAGTTTGAAGACTCCTGTTTTAAACCATATCAACAAATCAAAGGAATACCCATAGGACCACCATTCTCGGGACTCATAGCAATGCAATGTCTAGAAACTAAGTATGGATGCAACCACACATACAACCAAAAGTATGGATCTCTAAGCAAACAACTGAGCTCAGAGTACCAAGGACTTCACAATGTAAACTTCAACATTGTGAGAAATTGTCTTTTGTTCATTATCCAACATTAGTAAACTACTATCTATATTGAAAGAAACTTCATATTCACAGCCTTATGTTTGTCATCAAACTAGTAGTAAAAAAAAAAAAACTTTTTAACCTTCAATACTTCAGAATGTCTTTTCCATTTCAGTTATCCCCTGAATTGGCTTTAGCTGCTTTTGTAACTTCAAAGAATGATCCTGCAATCTTTGGGGGAAATGATGACGATGTTGGCCATTCAGTCAGCTCCAACTCTTGGTGATTCTGTGTGCCAGGTCTCTCCACATCTTCCAATCTTGCACTGCTTTTTTGAGTTTTCTATGCTCTGGCTGGTATTAGATTTGATGGTGTCCAGCCATTGTGTTCTTTGGAGGCCTGGTTTCTTTTTACCACTAACTCTTCCCAACATAATTATTTTCTCCAATGAATTCCCCTGCATGACATGGGCAAAATAAAGAAGATGCAGAGTGGACATCTAATCCTTAGTTAAAATTGGATTTGATGAATTAAATTACATTGTTATTGTTATTTGGATAAAAAAAAATGATATTATGATTTGAAAATAAATGTCCCATATAAAATTGAAATGCTTACAATAAGAGAATTAGAACTCATTATCCTTAATCATTGGAATAGAAACTCTGTCAGAAAAAGAGCACAGATAATAATTTAATTGGATAGAGCTTACCAATTCAACCAGGGTTTTTTTTCCTATTCATAGTGGAATGTAGGATTTACATTTTATGAAAACTATGAATTAGTTAATGTAATTTTCCATATAGGGATACAAAGGTTATATAGTATTGTGGGTGAATCAGTGATCAAAATAACTACCAATAATAAACTAGAAAATAAGATTAAATAATAATGAAAATGTAAAAACACAGATGTTAAAAATATTTAATCAAGAGTAAGCACCAATTTTAACTTTAGAGTGTTCATAGTTGACCTCTTAGAAGAAGAGCTGCTGCAGAACTATACTTGCTCCAGAGAGAAATAAATTATTGGTTTAGCATCCTTTGGGATTATTTGAAATGTAATTATTTCAAATCTGGAACATACAAGATTCTAGGAACAAACCTATACTTATGGTAACCAGTAGATTACATTTTATGTCTGTTTCACAAATTGCATGAGGAAGTAGTAGTAGTAGTAGAAACTTTATTGGTTTAATCATTTGACCATATGAAAAATATAAAACTAATTCAAATAGATAAATAGATAAAAAGAAAACAATAGTTTTCTTCACATTCATAGTAATTATTGTCCCTACTGTTAATCCAAGTCTGATCTAAATTTTCTGTACTCTTCCAATTGGCCTTTAAATAAAGAGTGCAGCCTTTTTAGAGATACACAATCTTTATGAAAAGTAAAACAGTTTCTCCCAGACACATCATCATGTTTTAGTTCTTAAATATAAGAATCTAAGTAAGCAGCCCTTTCTGAAGAGTACAATTTGCAATCAGAAAGAATACAGATTAAACAAAATGGGAACCACTGTACATCCTTGTCTAATTACTTTATTGGTACTAGTTTTATTAGGGAACTATGCATTTCTGTGAGTACCCTTAGACATGAGTTTGAGCATAATGGTTAAAGAGAGGACTCTAGGCTTTATGTTCAAATACATAGGTTTCTTACAAATGAGGTCCCTGTTCGTTTGTTTTAATCAAATGTTGCACCGAGATCTATACTAGTTGTAATCAGTTGGCTCCCTTTAGCTGCATATTTTTCTTTTAAATGACATAAAATGACCATTCCTAAAAGCAATTTCGTCTCCAGGTAGCAAGCCCTTTTCAATTACCTAGTCCTCATTCTTGTATAAAAAGACACTTGGCATATAATTTTGCCATGATGTCAGTTAGACTAATTGGCCTACAATCTAAAGGACCACCCTTATCACCATTGTTGTAAATGGGGACCAGAATAGAGAGTTCCCAACCAGCTGGAATTTGGCAGAATTATTTATAGAGTAAATAAATCTGCAAGTAAGGGAGGCAAACAATCAATGTGATATTTAAATAATTCAGTGGGTAGGAGATCTTTCTTAGGAACCTTGTTCAGAATCTGAATGAGCCCTTTAGACTCCCATTCAATCACTGGAGACCATGATGGGATGGAACTACAGATATTACAGATACCTGTGGATCATTTTATGGAACCACTACAACTTCGGGCAGTGTGTTGTTGTAGGGGAAATAGGAGGAGGAGGAAGTATTACGTATCTTTGCTGCCTTGAGTTATTTATAAAAATAACAAAGATGGGATAAAAATATAATAAATAAATGAATAATAATTGGCTGCTAATTTAAATTTAATAAATAAATGAATAATAAATATTCCTCCCCTATGGAGGCAGGTATAGAGGTGTCTAATGATCTATGTTCCCACAATAGTTCTGAAACTGAATGCCAGAAAAAAGTTGGGTTTGGATTTTTGGCTGCTAACTTTAAATTTAACCAAAGAGAGGACAAATGTTGCACTTGACAATTTTTTTGTACTCTTGTCTAAGAGCTAGCATGGCAACATGAGTATTATTTGATGGTTAGTTCTATGCTGAACACATAGTTAGCCTTAATCTTTTTTTTCCTTTAGGGAATGGCATGAGTCAAACCTTTTATCTGGGATCTTCTGGGAATATTTTCAGTTAAGAATTCTCTTTGTCCCACATTTGGGTTTTAATAAGCTGTAAGTAAAGAGATGATATCTATGCAAGGTGAAATAACTATGTTTACCAAAGTCCAATTTTATACAGAGTCAAAGCCCTCACGTTGACTTTGGTCCATTTTATCCTTCTCTCCTTATGGACCTCTAGTTGGGTGTGTATCAATTTAGCTCTATCAAGGTTGGTTCTAAATTCACCCTTGTATCAGGGGAATAATAACTAGATATTTGTGGAGGTATATACATATTTACCTCAGTAAATATATACATATTTACAGGGAAGCGGTGGCTCAGTGGCAAAGATGCTGAGCTTGTTAATCAGAAAGGTCGGTAGTTTGGCGGTTCGAATTCCTAGCGCCGCATAACAAAGTGAGCTCCCGTTACTTGTCCCAGCTTCTGCCAACGTAGCAGTTCGAAAGCATGTAAAAAATGCAAGTAGAAAAATAGGGACCCCCTTTGGTGGGAAGGTAACAGTGTTCTGTGCACCTTCGGCGTTTAGTCATGCCGGCCACATGACCACGGAGACGTCTTCAGACAACACTGACTCTTCGGCTTTGAAACGGACATGAGCACCGCCCCCTAAAGTCAGGAATGACTAGCACGTATGTGCGAGGGGAACCTTTACCTTTACCTTACTAACAGCAAAAGCGCGCTTTTGAAATTCATTTTGCATTAAAATGATTTTTACCTACTGGAAGTCTCCCAGACTCTTTGTTCTGAGGTACTTCACAGGATCAGAGAACTGGGAGAGGTTAAGGACACCAGATAAGACAACATGGAGCATTTTGTTCAGGACGATCATTGTTACTTCCTTGCCTCGGTGGATAAATTCATTCAGGTCTAAAAATCTGTACAGAATCCGCAACTTAGTTTTTGTGCAATCTTAGTTCTTGTTCTTATTTTCAAGAATTGAAATCAGTGTTGTTTAAGACTAGGGTAGAGGAATGTCTAGCAGTCTCTGAGAACATAGAGGAGGATCATTACAGAAAAATATTTCTGGTTCCAAAGTAGGAAAAATGCATGAGAAAGAGACTCATAGCAACCCTGCCTTGATTACACCGGGTGTAAGTTGAGCTGGACAATTGCTTTGGAGTCTTCCTAGATCGTTGTGAAGCCCTTCAAGGCTGTCAGACAGGAAACAAAAACCACTTGGATTTCTGGAATGATCTCGTTGGCTAGTGGGGTAATGTAGCAGAATCTTCAAAAGCTAGATTAATAAAGATTGGGTTGAGAAGGGGAATTTTAATAACGTATTCATGTCAATGAAACTAATTTTCAATCATAGGCGACAACTGAAGAAAAGGTTGGAAACGTGCCAGAAGAAAATGAAACTGAGTCAACGCAAGAGATGTTAGAAAACAGAGAAGATCAGGATGACTTCAATGTGATAAATGAGTTGGATGAACAACCAGGCCAGGCAAGTCCTAGTTTAACACTCCAGGAATCCTTGTTGGAAACCGCTGCAGATGAAGTTTTAAGTCCCAAAGTCTTGGATGACAAAGGCGAAGACCAGTTGGAACAAGACTTGGCAGCTGAGAAGGAGAACGATGTCCAAGCTGAAGGTGACACTCAGGCTGAGGAAGACAGATCTGCTCAGGACGGGAATTCGGAGTAATTCCACAATTCATGGACACTTGGAAGAAGACCCTGCCATCTTCGAAATGCTTTGTGTGAAGGCTTTGTTTCACAAAGAAGGTAATCTAAAAAAGTCAATGAAAATCTTTTGAGTGTGTGATAGGGACACCTTTCCAGCATCGCTGCACTGCGATGTTATATGGATAAGACTGATGGTAACAAGTCTTAGGAAAGTACATGTACAATGTGACTCTTTAAACACCTGCTGTGTTCTTGTGACTTTTGTTTTTATCTGTTGGAAGGAATGGTTGTCTTATCTACAACTGGAAATCCTGTTGCACAATCGATTGCAAAAAAGGCTCAGTAATCAGTAAGATTCTTGCACAATCACACTTATGGGTGATTTGGGAAGGAATTCTTCCCACGGTCATGGTGGACACAGTTCACACAAGACATTTTGTATGTGTGTAGAACCATCCCCAAATCACACCCACGCATTATAGATGTGTAACACTGATTTGGAGACACACTATATCAACTTGTGACTCTGTATATGAGGCGGGTGTATATTCTACACATTCAGAGGTACAGGTGCATGTAAAATGTCTCCAACACAGTATCAACATCTATCTATTTACGTGTGTGTGTAAAATTAGACAGGGTACAAATCTAAGACCTACGTTCACACAAAATGCTGAGGTGTTTTTTTTCTGTGATTAGGTGGCTACATTTGAATATAGCCCACTTCATTATGGTTCAGTGCAAACCCAGAAAGTGAATTAATTCCTAAACCAGGTTAAGGGCATTATATAAATGTAGCGACACACTTTCTAAAAAAAAAAAATGTTGCCAGGTAAAGTATTCAGTAGAAGAGTTCTTCAATCTTCCAAGCCAATTGTCATTAAAAGTAGTAGCCCTCAGCCTTCATTATTTGAAAGAATATTGCAGATAAATACTTCTTTTAAATAGTAAATTTTTGGAGGTCAAAAAACTATTAAATTTACCGAAATTCATTTTTTTTAGTCCAATGCTGTTGTATTTAGAAATAAGACATTGTAATGAACTTTTGATTATTCTTATGGATCCGCAGTGTTTGAAAATTAGCCCAGTTTCCCCTTGTTATATCACTTTGATTTTGATCATGTGTATGATGATAATCCTTGACCTACAATCATTTTTGCTTAGTGACCACTCAAGGTCACAACAGCATTGAAAAAGTGACCTTTGACCGTTCTTGCACTAACAATGGTTGCAACATTCCCACAGTTCCATGATCAACATTTGGGCACTTGGCAACTGGCATGTTTTGATGATGGTTGCAGTGTCTTAAGATTATGTGAGCTCCATTTGTGGCCTTCCCAACTGGTTTCCAACAGAAAGTCAATGGGGCAAGACAGATTCACCTAACCACCACCTTAAGTGCAGTGATTCGCTTAACAACTGTAGCAAAAAAGGTCATAAAATCAGGTGCAACTCACTAACAGCTGGAAATTCTAGTCCCGATTGTGTTCACAAGTCGAAGCATTTTTGTTTAGCTTTTCAATGTTCAGCAATATTTCTTCTAGCAATAGGAAGGGCAGGGTTAATCCGTTTCCATTGTCCAGTTGCTGATTTTCATATGGTGCATATATGAATCAAAAGATACAGACATTTCACAATATTCAAAATCAAATTAATATATGCAATGTCTTCTTCCAAGAATACATTTTAGCATATTCCAAAAACATATACTTGACCGAAGTCATGCTGTATTCTCACTGAGAATAATATCAACAGTAACTTTGCCTATTTTCTGTACAAATGCAGTAGAATCCAGTAAGTTAAATATGTTTTGTGTTGAATAAAATGTAGTCTAAGGTTTATCAAATATTTCCAGATAGAATTTCCCATTGCTTGGATAAAGTGGAAGTTTCCAATTGCCTTTTCTATTCAGTCTTTAAAATGTATGTATCAAATTAACGTATCAGCAGATATTTGTAAAAACTCTTTGTGGGATTTTTAGTTTCATTAAAACTTGGTAATCACTTGTAATAATTTAGATGTTCCTGAAGCTGTAAGTACCATTTATTCAAATCAAGATGTTCAATAAATGTTCTTCAAATTGAAAAATCATAAAAGTATGTCTGCAACACTAGTGACTTATGAACAAGTTACATATATAAACTACATATGGACAATTAGAAGGAAATATGCTTATCCTTTAGTGATTTTTTTTGTATAAATATCTATATGCATGTAAGAGCTGTCATGCATACATGAGATAGCTTTGTGTGTATATACTATTGTTTATTTAAACAAAAATATTATGTCCAGAATAAAAATACATTTTGAAGAGTAAAAACATTATGTGATTCTTTTATCTTTTGCTAAATCTTTTAAAATTGATGGCGTCATTAAGAACTGTATCAATAGTTATGCTCTTTGAAGGGTCATTATTAAAAATTGTATGACTTGACCTCACATAAAATACATGATTTCCACAGATGATGATTGTGCTGTAACAAATTGTTCAGTTGTGTAGTCAAGCACATTTGTAATTCGTTCCTATTCATAACGTAATTGGTACAGGTCTGTACATCTTTCAGCCTTTAATGATAGTTTTGCAAAGGTTTGGTTGCAATTCACAAGATGACCATTTCTGGTTTGTATAGCATATTGTAGCAATAGCTTTATTCGACTGTTTTCCATAGTCATAAATTGAGACTATTAGGTGAAGCATGAAGCACAAATTGCCTTGTAAGGGAGATGGGTGGCATAAAAATTTAATAAATAAAAATAATGATCAGTTTTCACTCTCCCTTTTTAACATTATAATGTGGTATTATTTGGAATTGTCTCCAGCCTTGGGAAAAACATTGCTTGGAAAACAAAAAAAGCATAGAGAAACTGGGTAGCTGTATACAAAAGCCGAAGAGAATATATTAAAGTCAATAAAGGTCAACTTGAGTAGCGTTGATATTGCTTTAGAAAATCAAACCTCGTCTTAAGATCATATAACATCCTCTTTCTTCGGTATAGTATTCCACATTTTATAGTTTTCTCATATATTGTTTGTGCCACTGTCAGCCAGACGGGGTCGCTAAAGTTTAATAATCCAGGAACTCATCAATTCACCCTCTTGCTCTAATCTACTAAATTAGAGAACCTGCAGTTATAAAAAGTTACATATTATTTGCAAAAAGTGCCTTAAAACAGATACAGTTAAGATGACATAAGCTGCAGATCTTAATCATCAAATGTAGATTAATCAATATAGGTCGTTTATCCTGTGTCAACTTCCTTGAGAAGACTTCGTATTAGTGATATATATATATATATATATATTTATATATATATATAAAATGTTTAATTCCAAAAGATTTCTAGGCAGATGTGAAAATCCCAGGGCAAATATGGTACATGAGCACCAAGATTGATCACTATTCCTAGATTTGCTGATTGATAGGCTTACAACTGTTGAAAACGTTAAGAACGGTCTGGTGTATGTTTCACTCAGTGTAAGAAAAGCTTCATCTGATGTTGTTTTTAAGAGTTTTTAGTCTTCTGGATAACTTGATGCAGTTGGTCCATCTTCTTCGTGTCCGTTAGTCAATCAACGTGGTATAAAACCGATCCCTGTATGATTTTGGCTCCTTTTTTTCCCCAAGCAAAAGAATATTTCATACTTTTGTACATCGATATGAATAGCTTGTTTTTCCAACAGGAAATCATCTAACCAACACTGTTTCATTTTGTATCTAATTGACAATTGTACCCATCAAGTGAAAGTAACACTTGTAAACTGAGGTGTTTTGTAAACACTTCCTTCTTTTGTTGTGCAAAAGTTGATACAACCGATCTGTAGAAACCTCAACCTGTCTTTTAAATCCAGGTAGTGTCTTGTGGGATTTTCCACCCCCCTCAATTTCGCAGTTTAGCTCACGTCTTTCAGCTATTAACAAGGTGCAATCCCTGTTTTGTTTTCAAAAATCAGATAAAGGAAGAATGCAATCCAATCCCTCCAGAGTATATTGATGTGAAGTTAATAGTGGACAGCATCCACTATTTCATTCAATTCCAAACATTTCCCCCACATATTGAAGATGTTGGTTAGACACCGAACAGCCTGAGTAAACACTGTTATTCGGATCACAGTGCTGGAAATTGAAAAAAGACTCTCTTTGAGGTATGGCTCCAAACAAACTTTGCTACTGTTGATAATGTTGCGTGCCAACGTCACAATTCTTTCCAAGAACACTGCATGGGTTTAAGAGTTGAAGCTGCTTGCTTTGCAGCAGTTTAGGGATGCTCCTCCTTTGCCCTATCTCATCTCTCTTTTTCCCAGGCTTTTACTGGGGCTTATTTGCTCAGAGATGGCCCAGCATACAAAGGTCAGGCACGAAAGGACTTGTCTGGCCAGAGTTGAATTCAGAAATGATCTTAATCGACGTCCGCTGAGGTTTGATGCTCAGCAAAAATGTTTCCGAATACCGCTTCGAACTGTTGGAAATGTGCAGCACTATATGGATTCTATTATCATATGTGGTGGGTGTGCCCGAAAGCTAAAAAATAGTGGAACAGAGTGAAAAGATGGCTAGGAGAGATGACAGATTTGCAAACAGAACTGAAACCAGAATTTTTTCTATTGGGAATTGTACCGGGAAACTATGGGAAAAAGATAAAATATTTGATTATGCACATGATAACGGCAGCCAGAATAGCTTTGGCGCAAAATTGGAAAAACAGGAATATACCAACAGAATGGAATTTGAGCAATAACATTACTGAGTGTGCCGAATTAGATAAATTAACCAAAGCATTACAAGATAGAGGGGAATCAGAATACTATGCATGTTGGGAGATATGGTACACATGGTTGGGAAAAGAGATGAAACCGAAACAGGAAGAGAGGAATAAAATACGTGTTGTATTGTATTGTAAGTATATACATAGATATATAGAGATGTATAAATGTTAACTTTGAATGAAGATTTATAGTTAATTATAGACTCTAATTATATATAATGATAAGAGATGCTCTTTGCAATCTTTGAAGTGCAATGAATGGCTGCTTAATCTCTCCAACCATATAAAAGCAAGAGGATTGCAAGTTCAGCATCCCTCTAGAAATTGCTTTTTTTTTTTTGCAATCCGAAAGATGCAGGGCTTCATTTGCGCATGCGCAAGGGCCCAAGCTCGAGCGCTTGGTCGCCCAGCGGCGGGAGAACGTTCCTTCTGCGCAGGCGCGAGGCGGGGAAAGCGAAGGCCCGGTTTTTTCTGAAATTATGGCGGGCGCCGCCGCCGGCTTAGCCGAGACGCGGGTGGGGCACGTGGTGATGCCGGGGGAAGCGTTGCTCTTGCCCGGCCAGGGCGAAGCGGACGGCGACCGGCTGCGACTGACTACGAGCGGGCCGCAGAAAGGGCGGCTGGTTTGCGGGCCGGGGTTGAGACGCGGCGCCGACGGCCTGCTCGTCACCAAATGCGGCCTGCTGCGCTACCGCGGCCACTCCGCCCAGACCGGAAGTGGGGGCGGAAGTAGTTCCGGGGGAACCTATTGGGTGGACTCACAACAGAAGCGGGTAAGGAGGCTGCGCGTGCGCAGTCCGGGGGGCCTGGCTCCTGCTGGCAGCCCCAGTTCTCTGCACGTGTCTGCGTGTCTGTGAAATTGTGCACCGCGATTTTATGTTAAAATTAATCCATTATATTAAATTATAATGATATATAATACACTCATATTAAGTGATTTATACATGGTTATATAAAATGCAATTTATATAAAATATGTAACATCGATGCCGGGAGGTGCTTCTCACTGTCACTCATGCCCTTATTACCTCTCGGTTAGACTACTGCAACGCGCTCTACTTGGGGCTGCCCTTGAAGAGCATTCGGGGACTCCAGCTGGTCCAGAATGTGGCCGTGCGGGTCATTGTGGGTGGGCCTCGGTGCAC
>JANHJO010007174.1:9266-20984 GCA_032468235.1 Pseudoxyrhopus heterurus | reverse complement strand
TCTTAACCACCAGCTACATCTTCCCGATAATATCTTGCTGAACAAAAGAACTGACATCTGAAGAACTTGTTGACTTTCAAAAGCTGAAGAAAAAGGTTAAGCTGAGGTCTCTCTGGGGAGGTTAAGCAACTTTTGCATTCAGAGACTGAGTCTCAAATGCATTTATTAAAACTTAGGCCTAATTGAAAGTAATTGAAAAAATCGGGCATCGACTGCTTCAAAGTAATAATGGGTAAATTATGCTATTGCCCTTCTTTTTATGTCAGTTGGAACTACTGCTAGTCACAGAAAGTAACCAACCTCTGTCTTCTGAACTTGTTCTAGGATAGGGGTGTCAAACCCACGGCGTCACGTTGACATATCACAACTTTTCCCCTTTCACTAAAACAGGGGTGGGGTGGCCAGTGTGTGATGCATCCGGCCCACGGCCCCCGAGTTTGACACCCCTGTTCTAGGAGGTTTGAGACAAAAAACCACTACAAAGCGATATTATTTCAAGAGCTTTCAATTTGCAAAATTCAAACTAAAGTAATACAAACAGATAACAATAAAATAATGCATTAATAACTAGCAGAAAAAGTATCCCGCTCCCTCTAGCAGAGAAAGTATCCCTCAACCCTCAACTCCTTGAAAGCTGAGCAAAGATAAGGTCTTAAACAGCTTTGAAAAAAATTAAAGAAGAGGAACTAACCTAAGCTTGCGGGACAAGTTGTTCTACAGAGCAGGCGCAAACATTGAAAATGCATGTTGATTAATTTCTTTCCACTGCTGCCTTTGTGTGTGGGAGGGAGGGGGAGGTAGACTTTAGCATGGTCTGGCATGAGCAGGATATGCTGTTTTCACATGAAAGAGATGACCTATAGGTAATCACCATGGTTTTCTTACATAATATAACTTCGACCAGAAGGTAAAGTGGCCAATTAAGTTCTTACAGCTTTCACCCATCAGCATGTTGGCAACAATATGTTGTACCAGCTGCGGCTTTCAGGTACTGTTATCTTCATGGGCAGTCACAGGTAAAGGGAATTGCAGGAACCAGATACAAAATAATAAGGGCATGCATCACTGTTGCTAAGTCTTCTGCTACAGAAAAAAATCAGCCAAAGTTGAAGAAAGTTTATTCCAGCCATCGCTTTCAGCCATCGTTGGAGTAGCAAGAGCTGCAGGTGCAGGGAAATCCCTAGTCTGCAAACTTGCATTTTCAAAAAAATGCAACCCCATTCAGAATTACAGATGGAATTAACCTGAAACCAGGCGCTTCTGGACAAATAGCAGTTCCACCTTGTGGGGATTCAATCCGAACATATTTCTTCCCATTTAATCCCTTACAGCTTCCAAAATTGGACAAGGACCTATGCCATCTCCTACTCAGCTTATAAAGGAGATACGCAGCTTCATATCATTAGTATACTGATTGAACCTCAGTCTGAACTGATGGGTAATTTCTTTCAGTTGCTTCATGTAAATGTTAAGGCTACAAGAGAATTGAGCTCTGGGATGGCCCACAGTTATGGGGGCCAAAGATTTGACATCACCTTCCCATCACTACTATATGGAACTTCACAAACACAAAGGAGAAAACCATGGTAAAATAGTACTCCAATTCCTATAATTGAGAGTGTCAGTGATATTGAATGCCACTAAGAAATCTAGCAGGACCAGAAAGGACTGTCTTTCACCTATCCAGATCTTATCTCAGGTCTTCCATCTAAGCAATCAAAGCAGTTTCTGTTGCATGCTTGGGCTTCAACCCAGTCAGGGAGGAATATAAATAGCCAACTTCATCCAGGGTGCTTTGTAATTACTCTTTTACCACCTTCTCCATTAAGAAAACTTAGAGACAGAAGTTCAAACTGGTAAGGCCCACAGAAGGGTGCCTATCAACCACCTCAAGTGCCAACAACACCAGCCCTTCACTCAAAGAGGCACTCACTATTTCTTGAATCCAACCCATCATCACTTCCCAGGTAGCTCAAATAAGCTAATTTCTTATCTTATTTGCAAAAATAATCCCGCAGATAAACCTGCCTATCAGAATCCATGGGATCAAAAGAATCTCTGTAATGGGAAATGTCTCCAGATGTCTTGAATCACTGTCCTGTCCACAGTACTACCAACTTGATGACCTCCAGATGTTCTGGCCTATAACTCCCATCATACCTAGCCAGCCTTCACTAGACTATTGGGAAATTATACAGACAGAATACTGTGAAACTGGATGCTGCAATGTCACCACCCGCACACAGGTCTCTTTATAAAGTACTTAGCTCTTTCAAATAGAGGATTTAATTACTCAGCCTTGCATTACTTGTATGATGAAACAGAGATCATAATTAGGTAAGGGATCATAACTTCATAGCAACATTAAAGAATACAAGAATCCCGCTTACGGTTGTGTCCAACCATAACAAGATGACTCACATCATTACTGTAAAAGGTTGTCCAACGCAATAGTACAAAAGGGTATTTTATTATCTAAAATACAAAGCATGTGTCTGAGTAATTGAATTAAATAGGTTCAGACTAGTGTTCAGCATGAACACATTTATAATTGAGTACATATATCAGTCCTTGGGAGTTGATCTCTTACTCCTACAACTGGCAGGCTCAATAAATGTTGCGCTGGAAACTAATTGGGAATTGGGGGAAGTTGAAGTAATAGAATTTGCCATTCTGAATAGAAACCATTGCTTGGCTTCAGAGGTTTGCGCTTCCCAATTTTCTAGATATTTCCTACTTCCTGAAATCCAAATGGGAAACTAACTCAGATGCTAACTACTTATGAACCATTCTTTCTGTATTCTACACAGAGTCACCTGGAAGAACAAATGACACTCTTTGAAAAAGAATGTTAATTCTGAAAGAATCACAACATGGAATTACACCAATAGTGCCCAGAAATGGAGGGAGATCAGAAAAATGTGATTTTATAATAGTATCACAATTTCTATGCTGCATACCAGTGCTTCATAAATCTAATATATTTATCATTATGAATCTGTGGCATTGTAGGAAAACTGGAGAAATTTGTCCAAAATCACATTGAAATCTTAATAGCTTTAGTGGTGATGTGAAATTGATTGCCCTATTCTCCTTGTGGCAGCACCAATGAACTGTAAAGAAAAACACTGATCTAGATTTAGTAATCACAGAAGACCTGTATTGCTAAAGAAGCCAATAAGAAATTTGCCAGGTCAAAGTATCACATAAGGGCTTCACTATCTCAAACCAAAGCCAAGATGTTTAAAAAAAAGGAGACTGGAAGTAACAGAAAACAGTGAAAGAAAAGAGAGGCAATGAAGGAAGGAGACAGGCCGGGCAAGTTGTCAAATGGAAGAAGAGGAAATTGATTGCAATACTTGCATTTGGGGATAAGATGGGGATTGGAATGGGAGAGGAAGAATACCTTCTTTTTCCCAATCATTCTTTCTGGAACTTCTCAAGGACTATAATGTGCGGATGGAAAAATACAATTCTTTTAATAAAACAACTTTAGATATTTTTCACAAGCAGCTGAGAAACTGGTTGTCTGGAACTCGTCTACAGGCAGGGCCTCACATAACTACTCTTTCACTGAAAAGAAGAAAAAATATTGCAGGCAGGAAAGACATATTAGAGAAGATTAGGATTGCTTCTCGATTTTTTAAAAAGATGTATTCATCTGAGCACTTACTGTTTGTCAAAAGTTCATGAGTTCCTAGTGTAACCTCCCTTCTGCTGTTTGTGAGAAGTTAAAGTCTTAACCAGAAGCGTCAACCAATCAAACATTATTTTCAGTATAGGGAAACTTTCTATATCTAGATATAGAAGTTAGACAATAATATTGTTTCTGTGGTTTCCCCAAGAACTCACTTATATAGATGACTTCTGGGAAAAATCACACATGTAAATCACACTTACTTTGTGTCATGTATACACACATGTATACATGACACAAAGCAAGATGGGCAGATTCATGAAGCGTATTTGCAATAATACTCAGGTTAGATGAATTGCTTCTCACAATTATTCAGATCCCAGAATTGTCCTTTAATGTTAATTGGTCCTTGGTGTTATCTAAGGCAATTCCTTGGGGTTTTTTCCCACAGGCAGAATTCAGCAAACTCAGGGTTAAAGTTCCTCTTCTCTGGCACTCTGGCTTAGCTCAGAGTATTGATTACATCCCCTAACAATAGCAAGTCATTAGGAGAGATTTTCTTATTCCATCTACAATTGCTCCTGACACTAAAGACACAGCCAAGGGGCCAAAGGCACAGCAGGAATAATCCAGCAGGGTCAGAAGGAGGGGTCAGAGGTTAAAGGCCAGGACAGGTCAATGCTAGGCACCCAGAGCTCCAAGCCAGTGGAGCAGGTGAAAGGTCCATTTCAGTTTCATACTAGACCTCCTGCTGGAAACTTAAGATGCACTTTGGGAGACTCAGTGAGCTGGTTCACAATAACTTGGAATCACAGACAGGAGACAGCATATGTCCCATAGTTTTTCACTTTGAAGGGGACTGGATAGTTGGAAATAGTAAGAAAGAGATAGTTTCATGTTTTTTCCTGAATATAATCTTGCCAAATGCAGAGTAAAAGGCTTATTAGTTAGCTTATTCCTGGAATCACAACCAGGCATGAGTCTTGACATTGGCTTCAAGGCAAACAGGGTAGTTTTTCACCGCTGGGAAAAGTTTGATTTCTAGAAAATGACAACAGCAATTGGATCTATGCATTCATATCTACATTGTCTATGTTAATCAATAGAAGGATAGTAAAATTTTAAAGTATGATTTCACTGAAATTTAATAGAACAGTAAAATATGCTTCATTAAGTGAAGAAGATAACATTTTCAAAACTTAATATGTCATTCTTAAAATTTAAGAACAATTGTACTGTCAAATGCTTTAAGCCATTTCATAAAAAATCCATCACTTTACCATTACTCATACTTAAAATAATTTTTATGTCATCCATAGTCCAATGAGTGACTATAATAATTAATTGCAATCTAATTGTAGAAAAAAATGAATTTTAGTTAAAATAAACTATGCCTTTATCAGATATTCTCAGGCTTATTTTATAGGTAAAGATAATGCTTTTAGAATTAAATAATTATCTTCAGGAGAAGTCTACATTATTCCCATCTTTGACAACTGAACCATGTTGCATTTGTATAGTAAAGGAGTGAATAAATCATTCTATTGTTAGAGATGTAGTAAAAACTATGCTTCATTCCAACACTGGCAGGTGGGAAGAGATCTTGACATTGTTAAGATTGTGAAAACAATTCATTAAATGTATTAATTTGATTTTGGGAAAAAAAGTTAACATTTTTGGATGTCTGTACAGGTATTCTTTATATGGACATCCAGGAATAGATGGCCTGTTTCTTTCACTACTTGATGATAGGAAATGTGAAAAAAAAATCCTGCTTAACAGCAATAAACTAAGGCTAGAAACCCACAGCTTCCTACTATAGAGAGATCTTTTCAAAACTCTTTCACACAATGATTGAGAAAAGCAATGTGATTTAACTCATTCCTTACCAATATTGTTTGAAAACATTTTCATTATCACACTTTCTTAACTGTAAATACAAATAACATATACTTGAGTACCAATTACTTCCCCAACTTCTTGAGATTTGTAACTATAGGCAAGTAATTATACTCCCAAGAACAGAGCTGTGAAACTTCCAGCCCGCGGGCTGGATCTGCCACCCACTGGCCAAACCAACGGTTTAGTGAAGGCGAAAAAAGTCCTGATACGTCACGTGACGCCGCCATGATGACGGGAGTTTGACACCCTTGCCCAAGAACAACTGAATTTTGTGTAAGAAAGAAATAATTAGGCTTTCACTTCAAAATCACCAAGAGAGAAAGCTTATATATAAGAACACTGGATTTGTTGTAACACATTAAAAAACAGCCTATTGATTTCAGAATCTCTTGTTGACAATTCCCTCTGTTCTATCATCCCCAAAGAGCTCTTGAAGTGGAAAGTGGAGTTGCCATGTTGAAAATTCTGACTATCAAATTATTCTGACTATCAAATATGTGGTATGGAGTTTAGCTTTATGAAAGTTCTTGGCTTCATTCAAAGGAACAAGCAGGATCACCCATCCTAAAAACTTCATCAATAAGCTTCTATTCTGCTGAAGGTACTGTAAGTTAACCTTCTCAGTCTGTCATTCTGGCTAGATATCCTACAATCTACCATCCTGCAGACTGTGAATGCTAATAAGAAAAATTGAGTTACTGAATTATGACTAGATTTCAGTTAATGAATCAGTTATTTTGGGTCTAACTACCTGATGGTTTTTAACTAACTATCTGCTGGTTTTACCAACTGGAAGTGATCTGAGGATCATAATGGCTAGCCGCTTGTGTCAGAAATATCAGTATTGACACTAGATCTAATATATTAGATTTAAATCAGTATTTAAGAACTACAGTAACAAAATGAAACTTGTCATACCTTAGTTTACCTATGGTCCAATACATGGAGCAGATCATCCTTTTAATTTAATTTTCTGATGTATCAATTTCTTTTGTCATGAAGTCATTGCTTTCTACATTTATGCTTGATAAAATCTCATGTTTGCAGGACAAGAGAGCTGTCTTTTTATTCTGGTTTGAAGAAATGAGTTTACCCTCAAAACTCTGAATCTGCTATCAACAAATTCAAAGAGGGCCTGATTTAATTTGTTGTTTAAAGACGGAGTCTTTTTACATATTAATTGTAGTACAGTACTTGTTCTTGATTTATTTTGTTGCTGATATTTAGATCGTTCCCTATTTTTTTATATTTAGTTATAGTTTTGAGGTTTGCCTTTTTTATACATTATACCAATGGCATTAAAAAATATAAAAATAAAGGTAGCATGACCAGTTACTAAATCTAAGGGGGTTTCTGAATGTTCATATTTTCCTACTTACTTCCTTATTAGGTTTCCTGCTTAAGCAGGGGGTTGGACTAGAAGACCTCAAAGGTCCCTTCCAATTCTGTTATTCTTTTATTATCCCATGTGTTGAGAACCCCTAAAGATCTGCCACCAAACCTCTGAATGTTACCATGTTCTCCCCGTTTCAAATATCATATTGTTTTAATATAAATTTGGTTCTTGTATTTTAATTTATTTACTGTGGATAAGAGGTACATTTCTGATTTCAATCTATAATTTTTTAAAATCCTGAAATATTTGGATTTAGAGAATAGATCAATTGCTGGGGCAAATCAATAGGGTGAGGAAAGGGAAGCAGAAAAATGACCAAATTTTTATTCTTGTTATCTGATCTTATCTCTGATGTGAAATAATCTTCCCTATTACAAACTACGTAAGTTCCTCATATGAAAGAGACAAGCTTGACTGGGGCTATAAATAAGAATCTTTATTCTTTGTACAAAGGCAACAAAAGCTATCATCTCCTTGTCAGATCCAGGTTTTCTCAAGGCAAATTGTCTTTGCTTTTAACTTTTAGAGATAAAACCAATATGCTGAAGAGGTGCATGCTGGGTACAGCCACGGGGTCCCTATGTAGGGGAGGAGAGGAAAGCTTCATTCAAGCAAACCGATTCCTGCAGATGAAGATCAAAGCCTTTATTTTTAGAAAACAATGTTAACCTCTGTATTTTTTAATTACCATGCTGTGTGATGGATGTGATTTTTTTGTTGTTGTTGAAACTGGGTCATAGGGATTTTACTTTCGGCTCTCAGTTTTGGGAGTATTTGTTGTATCAGTCTGTGAGGCATTAAAGATGTGTGCACATCCTCTAAGCCCAGGACTGAAGTAATAAACTATTACTGACTTTGGCTCATTCCACTCCAGCAGCATTTTTTTCATGCACAGAGCAAGCATTCTGTGCTAACATGAGACCACTCAGCAGTTTTTCGCCTGCACTGATGAAAGTTGCCAAGAAGACTATTCTGTATGGCTATGGAACCAGGATTAGATATGACCTTTCTTAAAAGTATGAGGATAAGAGAGTGGTTCTACCCAGTAGGAATCTATGGTTTCTACCATGAGTTGCCTGTAATGCTGCTCTATTCTGTGACCTTTGGCTCCGCAAGATTGCTTTTCATTGTTAGAAATATGCTTTAGAAATCACTCTGAAATGCGGTTTCCAAGCTATACCTTTCTCCAACAGATTTCAAGGAGTGACAGAGACATGTAGGACAACCACAACATTTTGCAGCTCAGTTTGCCAATAGAATTAAAAAGGTGTTTCAGGATCTAGGCTAGATAGAAAGAGAAAGGGGATCTTAGCACATCTGTGCAAGCTCTCTACCTATTACTTCACAAGCAAATCCAGATTCAAAATATTTATTTTGTAGATTGATCTGTTTATGGTTTGGTGGTCCATTAAGTGAGGATGGCTGAATAGCACATAGTCAACAATTAAAAATAGGAAGATTGGCTCCTGTTTCCAATATACTGCTCTTTTCAACTAGGAAGGAAACACAGGTTTGAACTCATCAGCTGCTTAATGGTTCAGCTGAAGACAAACTGTTCCAGCATCTCTGACCTTGGCTGTAAACACCAGTTTCCTGTCACCTCTATTAGAGCATTCTGTGTCTGCCCTCCTGCTCTCTTAGCCTTGAACAAGCTGCATATGCTTCTAACCACTATGAATGAGTGGCTCAGGTTACAAGCTGGAGAACAAGCTGGAGAACTAGCAGCTGATCAAAGCCTTTGTCAGCCCAGGACTTTGAGTCTTGCCACTCCTCCATTTCTTTATTACTTGATCCATAGTTTCTAATGTGCGGTAATCACAATTTGTTTTCTGTAGAACTTTTAGGTTGCAACTTCTATGAACAACAGATCTCATTTTGGGAATAAAAATCTCCTGACAATCAGTTTCTCTTTCAACTTTTGTGAATGGGATGACTGGGTATTCAACAAAAATCTACCGATTCAATACACATTCACTATTTATTCATCATTCACTTGAGTCGGAATGCATTCTCAAAGATCACACAGCTGAGTTCATATGTTAATAATAATTTGTCTAGGAACGTGAGTATATCAATTAATCAGAATAGAGCTAGAAGGGACCTTGGATGTCTTCTAGTCCAACCCTCTCCTCAAGTAGGAGACCCTAAACAATTTGAGGCAAGTGGCTGTTCGGTCTCTTGTTAAAAACCTCCATTGATGAAGTATCTACAACTTCTGAAGGCAAGCTGTTCCACTGGTTAATTGTTCTCTTTAGGAAGTTTCTCCTTAATTCCAGGTTGCTTCTCTCCTTGATTAGTTTTCATCCATTGTTTCTTATCTTGCCTTCTGGTTGTTTTGGAAAATAAGGTTACCCCCACGTCTTCGTGGCAGTCTCTCAAATATTGGAACCCTGCTATCATGTCACATATGATATCTATCATGGAGATAAAAGAAGCATTTTTGTGGCTCAAATATTACTAATCAAACATCACTCTTTCCATCACATACACAACCTAGACAATAACATACTCTAGAAAGGAAGAATGTTCGTTTAAATTTCTTGACCAAACATCTTCCAACATTTAAAAAAAAATTAATGCATTTGTTCCATATTGAAATATCAACCTTAGAATGTTCATTTCAGACTCTTATTTCAAAAGCAAATTTCCAAGTAGCTAAAATGTGATGTAGAGAGAGAGAGAGAAAAAAGAGTAGACAAAATAGATACTTTAAGAAACTTGATTTTTTACTTCTGAAATATTAGAAGAAAAAGAAAACCCCCAGTAAAAGAAAAAGAGAAGGAATACAGCTACAAATCATCTTAAAGAAGGACAACAGCCGATAATTCTTTTTTATTGCAATTCAGAGAAAGATAATGAAAAAACATCCATTTTTGGATTAGTCGACAACCTTGTGAAACTAGTGTAAATAAAAGAGAATTGTCAGTGTGGCAATAAATCCATTGTCACCAATATAACAATGATAATTAAGCCCACAGTGAGTTATGACCCGTACTTGCTTTAGGCTTCATAAGCCAACAAGGGAAGTCTGTAAAATCTACTTCAAACAAATCTCCCAGGCTTGTAAGATTAACTAGATTTGCTTAGAAAACAAACCAATTAAACAAACCCTAAAGCTTGGAAGCCTTCCGTTTGTTTTTCCTTTTTTTTTGGAAAAGTGACAGTTGTAATAAGGGAAGTCTCATCGCCTTCTGTCTCGTGCATTCCTCTATCCAGCCATGATTGACCTTCTCTAGAGGATCACAATTTTCCACAATTTAGACAACAGCCTGCTTCAAACTTCTTGGATATTTTTCCACCTGTGTCAAATGAGAGAAACTAGAGAGCAGATGTGGCCAGGCAGCGAAGTGTCAGTTTGGATCAATCCCAAGGTTTGCAAGAAAGATGCCACCACCTCTGGTGTGGGTATAATTTTAGTATCAGGGAAGGCCCCGGCTTATGCTGAGAGCTACAAATTTAGCAGAGACACGCAGGAGGAAAAATGGAGCACCTTGAAAACCTGCAGCAGTTGCGTCTGTGCACACAGGGAGAAAAAAAACAATTCTTATTTTTAGAAGAAAGAACAACAACTCAAGGGCACAATTCATCAGGAACTGATTCTAGAAGATCCCTTTGCAGCAAACCGGAGCGATCAGTTCATTTTAGCACGTCTTCCAATAAGTGAACTTCAAGATGGACTGAGTACAAGGGAACAATAGAAAATTAGTAATTGAACAATCCATCTTTAAAAAAAAAAAACTTTTGTGCAATTCTTGGAAGCCAAGAGGAACAGAGTGACCACTCATTCTGACAATGAAACGCAAACATTTACCAAATACAGAATAACAGGTTTGCAAGGGACCTCGTAGGTCATTTAGTCCAACCCCCTGCTCAATCAGGCAACCCTATACCATTCCAGACAAGTGGTTGTCCAGTCTCTTCTTGAAAGCCTCCAGGGATGGAGCACCCACAGCTTCTGGTGACAAGCTTAATTTAATTTAATGCAGCAAAGACGTATTAAAAGAAATATACATTGTGCTACCCCAGCTGAGCCCCCAAAATCCGATTGTGAAGCAAGACAACTGTTAAGTGAATTTTGCCCATTTTACAACCGTTCTTGGCACAGCTGTGAAGAGTATCCCTGCAGTTGTTTTAGTTAGAAACATGGTTCTTAAGTGAATCTGGCTTCTCCATGGACTTTCCTTGGGGTTCAATGTTAAAGTGTGCTGACTATGGCTAATAATGTGGTGAATTGGTAGAGGCAACTCCTGAGATGTCTCCGCCTTCCAATGACCTAAGAGAAGCATGAGTACTCAGAATCCTTTGCTTCTCATATAGGGAGGGACCAACTTTCCCGCCTTTTTCTCTTATCACCCTCTTCTGAACTCTGAGGTAAATCTCTCTTGCCTTCTGGACTCTGAGGTAAATCTCTCTTGTCTTCTGGACTCTGAGGGGAGCAGACCCACAGCTGCTATGTCTGCTGATATTTATGGCCTATGTAGACAGTATTAGGTTTAATTAATAAAAGTTTCATTTACTTTAATGAGTAAAAACCTAGTTTTCTTGTTTAGCTTTTGTCTTTCGCGTTTCCTTCCTATGAAGCAACACTGTCACATTTTTACAGGTTTACAGATTAACAGAGTTGGAAGGTACCTTATAGGTCATCTAGTCCAACCTCCCACTCAAGCAGACCCTACACCATAGTGGTCCAGTCTCTTCTTAAAGCTTCCAGTGATGAAGCTCCCACAATTTCCAAAGGCAACTTCTGTTCCATTGGTTGATTGTTCTCACTATCAGGAAATTT
>JANHJO010007173.1:25492-36791 GCA_032468235.1 Pseudoxyrhopus heterurus | reverse complement strand
TCACCTTGTGTGGGGGTGTTCTGGGGTGTTTAGGGGGTCGTGACCGTGAGAGGGACCATCTGCCTATGGAAAGGTACCTGTGTACTAAATTTGGGGAACCTTGGGGGGGAGAACTGTGATTTTGTATAGAGCACATACAAACACACATCCCTCCCCAGACTTCACTTTTATATATATAGATTTGTTACAAGAAGCTTCAAATCTTCATTATTCATCAGAAGTCAATCCAAAGGTTTATCACCATCAACCACCACAAAATTAATTTAACATAATATTCATCATCATCATCATCTTCCTTGGTTAGGACTTGAACTGTTAAGTTTTTACCAGTCCCAGACTCTGAATAAAACTGAAGATTAATTCTATAACAACAACAACAATAAAGATTTAATCTTCAATTCGATTCACAGTCTGGGACTGGTAAAAACTTAACAGTTCAAGTCCTAATCAAGGACCTAAGAACTATTAATGTACAGTTCCAAGTAAGGTAGTCTTTTGCAAAGTCACAATATTCAGGTCTGATAAGTTCAAAATTTCCATGTATCTAGCAACCCTTTGGGTATTGCTCCAAGGGCTTCTATTACTATTGTACAACCATTGATTTCTTCCTTCACAATTGCTCAACTTCAATTTGCAGATCGTGGTATTTTGTATTTTTTTCTAGTTGTTTCTCTTCAATTGGTTCATCACCTGGTATTGCAATATCAATGAACCAGACCTTTTTATTTTCCACAATAGTGATGTCAGGCATGTAGTGGACCAGATGTCTGATTGTTTGGATTCAAAAGTACCACAAGATCTTGTCCTGTTCATTTTCCAGAACTTTTCACATTTGGAGCTCCCAGTAATTTTTGCTGCATTTGAGCCCAAACTTTTGGCAAAGCTTCCAATGTATGATTTTGGCAATTCAATCATGATATTGTAGATAACCAGTTTGTGAGATTTTGCTGCATCCACTGATAAAGTGATCTATTCTTTCATCTTTCTTGTTGCATAAGCGCCATTTGCTGTTGTTACTGAGATGTTGAATTTTTGCTTTCATAGAATTGGTCTTCAGGGCTTGTTCTTGGGCAGCCAAAATGAAGCCTTCAGTTTTTCCCCTGACCTCAACCATTCCCATGTTAGCTTTGTATCTAGCTTTCGTTCAATGTCCTTCAGGTATTGACTGTGTATAGGCTTCTTTTTCCATTAGAAACTCGATGCTCAATTGTTTCCTTTTGATATTCTGCTTTCAATCTCACTGTTTTCAAGAGGTTTCCCTTGTTCACCTTCTTTAGCAGAGGCTCTTTTGCTTTCTTTATGTAGTCATTTAAGCCATGTTTTCAGGCTAATTCTGATTTTTTTTATTCTTCAGGTTTCCTTGCCTCAAATTCTTCAAATTACTTAAAACCAATATAATTATCTTTATTTTTTTTTAATTCCAGGCAGATTTTCCACTTTTGTTTTCCCTTCTTAATTTCTTTTGTTTTCCCTTCTTAATTCCTTCCTTTTTATTCTTTCCAATTTTCAAGTCCAATTCTTCAATAGTAACATAAGCTGCTGTATACATTAGCTAGTTTGTTTGAGCTAATGTTTCTGTTGGAATAGTCTGGACAGCTTCATTCACATTCTTCAATAATTTAGCCAAACTTCTCTTACTAACTTGATTCAGTTTTGGCAATCAAATCCTTTCCATGCTTTTTATCTGAGTCTTAATCTTCTCAGTTAATTCGAGTCTAGCTGTTGGTTTTTCAAGATCTAATCCAGCTCTTGCTTTTGGTTCCTCACCCGCTTCTCTGATTTCCTTCCTTTTCTCTACTACTTGTTGCTCCACTTCTAAATTATCTCTATTATCAGTTACAATAGAGCCTTGTTCTTGAACTGCTTTACTTGCAATCTCTTGTAATTCTGCATGAGTGAAGAGCTTGTGCCTCAAAATAACACACCTCTGGTCCACAAGTCTTTGTTCATTGATTTCCATATCTAGGTGATTCTCCTTCCAAATCTTGAACATGCATTTTTGAAATCCACATTTTGTTGGCTCAGATCGATAATAAGCTTCCATAATTGAGTTGTTATTATTATTGTTGTTGTTGTTCTTTGTTATTTGTTGGTTGTCCAGCTCTAATGGACACTGCAATGTTTTGCATTGAAAGCTTTGTGGAATTTATAAGAATCTATGTAGTGGTATTCCTGTACCAATTATATTTTTAAATCTTTTGGAAATGACCCTAATCTTTACTTAGTATATTAAAATTCAGCACAGCTTCCTATTTCTGGATTAAGAAAAGCAGAGTTAATACAAGAACTCTATTGTAGTGCTTACATTTCCATCTCTTTTTCTCATTAGAGTGATAACTACTCTAAAGAGCAACAAATGGCTACTCTTATCTGGCAAAAAACAGGATACCTAACTGAAAGCTTACTAGTGTTCAAAAGTCTATTTTCAAAGAACTTTGATAATATCAAAAGAATGCATACGTAAAATGGATTTTATATTTTGTTTATAAATGACATTTTTCACAATTTTATTCCACTTGACATAAATATTTCTAAATTGCATGTCTATGCTTAATTATTCTTTGCCACACTATGATAGGGGCTATATTTAAAAAAAATTCCATTCAACAATTATATTCTTTTATTCTGAACAGCACTCTTTCTGCCAGCAATTTGAATGAGTAAATTATGTAGAATGTGGCTTTTAACAATTATTCCTCCAGAGAAGGTCATTTTTTATAACCTGACATGAGTTCCACATTCTGAAGGTTCAATTCCCTCTGAAATATTATACAATTTGCTTAATTGATTTTTAATTAGTATACACATAAAATTACAGATATCAAGTCAAGTGTAGTGTCTCTGCTGGACTAGGAACTATGTGCCCATGGAAGAGAAAAGTCTCAGAATAATGGCTTTTTGTCTTTTCAGAACTAGAATGCATGAGAGGAAAAAAGCAATATTCTTTATTCTGGAATTCAGTTTACAATCTTCTTTTTGAGATAGACTTCACTGAAACAGGTAATCCAATTTTGGAGCTTTCTTTCATCTTCCTGTGCTTTCTGTAATATACTCCTTAATTAAGCAGGTTGGAAAACATGAATTATTGAATGCTTTATGAGATTATTTAGTTAGTCCTTGTAAAGATATCAACAAGATATGGTTTTGACTCTCCTATTTTTATCCAGTGCATTTCATCCATTTTTCTTCCATCCTTATCTTACCTTCCTTTCCTATTCTTTCCTCCTCCCATCCGTTTCTTTCCTTTATTTGATCCGATTCCTTTCCCTCCCTTTTTTCTCTTCTGACTCTCCTTGAAGAAGGGAGCAAAATATATGTGGTACTTCCCTGTTTCTGTTTTTGTGTGTGACAGAAAATGGTTTTCTAATGGTATTCTGATTTAGATGGAGGGATCATACATATGCAAATTTGATTCATGAATCCAACCTGTAGGTTTGGTTTCCTTTTGGCCAAATGCAATGTTTGTTATTTTTTGCCATCTATACCTCATTTCTACACTGTAAGTAACATTGAAAGAAATAAGGAATAATAACAAGGGTACATTTCAGACTCTTCGAAACAACCTTTTCTAAATCCAGTTTAAATGCAGCTGTGATGTTTTCACTATATTCACATTTATTTGAAGACCGTCTGGAACCTACTTTAGTTCAAAATGCAGCACTGCAAGCACAAGCAGGAACAGGATTTCTCATTACATCCATATGTCATCATTTGTATGTGAACTGCATTGGCTACCAGTTGGCCTTCAGGTGTAATCAGTGCTCAACTTGAACAATTCTGAATATTTCAATCTACTCCTGTGCCCTTTAATGAAAAACGGCTGCTGCTTTCCAAACACCTCATCCTACATGTCAATAATTCTGTATTCAGGTTCCTTCATTTAATGATGCTGTACCCAATGCGGGCACAGGGCACTCTTCAAGGACACAGCAATGATAGGTTACTGTTTTTGCTATCTTGAAATGGCATTTTCCTATCTATAAATACATTCCTGGAACAGGGATACTTTGAAATTGCTAGCAATTTTGCAAACACTCATTTATGACATCATGTGATCACCAAAGACTCATTTTGATCTGGTGAAACTGCATCTTCATATAGAAGATTTTTTTTCTATTCAAGAGATGATTTGATATTCCTTTTAATGTCCAGCAACTATTTTTTATTTTGTTTTTGCTCTTCCTATTTCATCATTGCAGTAAAACACATAGAGCCAGACTATTAGTAAAGAAGTGCCCTTAGCTATGAATCTGAAAAAATTCACAAGGATAGAGAGGGGCCTTCAGATTTTTTATTGGGGGGGGGGACTGCTCAGTAAGATTCTATTTATGTCTGCCTCCAACTATTATTGTTATAATTATGGTTGGTCATACAATCAGCCAGATGCTTAGACTGCATTTGGCATTTTTGTCTACCTATTGAATGCTTACCAAGGACATGGGATGATGATGATGATAATGATGATGATGATATCCTTATTTCTGGAAAAAGCTCAATTTAAGGATTGTGAAAAAGTATGCTCATAGTGACAACTTGTTTTAATAATGTGGATTGGAATGCATCCTATGAGCTTTCATAATCATGTTGGCAATAATTCCTGATAGTTACATACAGGTGTGAAGATGCATCATCTGGAAGATTCAGTGGGCTGAAATTTAACAGCTGCAGTAGGAACCATTTAACAATTGTTACATTGGATTTCCATCCAATAAAGCAGATTATACTAACATTCATTATGTTACTGCTTAGATAAGAAACATGAACTTGCTTCAGCTTTTGTAAATGTAATAATAATAATAAATGAGAAATATTTGCAGTCTATCATTATTATGCCAGAGTTCTGCACCATTCTGAGAGACCAAATCAAGACTTTATATCAGTACCTTATTCACTTATTGCCACCAGCAACCATCTTTTAGATAGAAGTTAGAAATGAACTGAAGACTGAAAAGACTTCTACTGAATGGAATATTAAGAGAAGGGACCACCAAATAATGTGCAGACTGGCACACTGCCTATCGCAGCAGTTAGGTCTTGGGTTACACAATTGTGGTGCATCATTTGGCAATCTCTTTCACTTCTCTGCTGGCAAAGAAAGAGAAATTATATCTACTGCTAGAATAAACAGTTGTGATTCTTAGCCATGGCTGGTAACATTGAAGGGTGAGATTACCTCCTGTGTTTACATTTTGTAATGGAATCTCCAGTTAGACTACAGTGAGGGGTTAAGAGCAGCCTGAGTTAGAACATAAAACATAGAACACAGAATAACAGAGTTGGAAGGGATCTTGGAAATCATCTAGTCCAACTCTCTGTACAAGCAGGAAAGTCTATACCAGATAAGTGGCTGTCCAGTCTCTTCTTGAAAGCCTCCATTGATGGGGCACCCACAACTTCTAAAGGCAACGCATCCCACTGAGTAATTGTTCTCACCATTAGGAAATTTCTCCTTAGTTCTAGGTTGTCCCAAAGGTGATTTTTCAAGAGGCAACAAGACTTTCTTGTTTTTCTTTGAAGACATTTTGCTTCTCATCCAATAAACTCCTTCAGCTCTGACTGGAAGAAGCTTCTTGGATGAGAAGTGAAACATCTTCAAAGAAAAAAAAAAGAGTCCAGCTACCTCTGGAAAAAGTACCTTTGGGACAGCCATGACCTGAATGACTGAAAAACTCTACAGAAATTTAGTTCCTGGTTGCTTCTCTCCTTGATTACTTTCCATCTACTGGTTCTTGTCTTGATTCTGGTACTTTGGAAAATAGTTTGCCCTTTGCCTTGTCATCTTTGTAACAGCCCTTTGCTCCACAATCTTTGCACTGCTGTAAATGGCACAGGACAGACCTCCCTAAGAATTCTTGAAGCTTTATCTTTCCATTCCCAAAGGAAGGCAGTCAGTCTGGCAAGAGTCTTGTAACCTGGTTGATTAACAATAAAACTGCAGTTGAAACTCTTCATGGGTGATGATAATTGCTTTTCCCTGACATATTCTTTTTAAAAATTATACCATTTTGCTTAGTAGATAATACCCAAGTGACATAGCTTCAACAAGAGGCATATTATTATTACTTCCAAACATATTTATGTTTTATAATATAAAAGTACATATATTAACAAATTCTTTAAGCATCTTAATTCCTTTCAACCCAAAGAAACTCACTGGATGCTAGGTGGTACACGTTTCAAAAATGATTAGGAATATCTTACATGAACTTAATGTATCTCTGCAGTGGATTAAAGAGGCCACTTTTTTCAAACTTCCATAAAGATGCCATTATTTTAAGATTTCCTTAAATTAAATAAAACCTTTAAAACATTGGCATCTTTTTTTAGGCTCATTCAAAAGCCTGAAAATTCTGGCTACCAGAATTTGTGGCAGGGAGTACTATCTCACATGATAATACAAAGGACATCTCCCCTTTTTTCCCTTTTTTAAAGTGTCATTGCTACATTTTTCTGGGATTTTAGAAAACTGCCTCTTTTATTCTTTTTGATCTAGTATAATTCAGACCTGGGTTGGAATTTTACATCCATCAGATGTGAGAGTATGATACAGGTTTTTGGCTATCTTCATACTGTTGTCTATTCAAAGCCAACAGTAAACAGCCCAACCAAAAACTTCTATGACTACCCCCATCAACACAGACAGAATTAGAATATAAACTGAGGGCAAACTCCACTCCTTACTAGCACTGATGATGTTACCTAGTTTGGGTAATGAAATATCTGCAAGAAAAGAACCAAGCTCAGAGAGCACCAAGGGCCCCTGATCACTTCATCCAGACTCTTGATGTTATTTTCAGAAAACGTCTTGATTCCTTCAGTGTTCACCTTTTTTATCCTTTTTTGATGAGACACATTTGTCCAGTCCAAACTCCTGCAATATCCTCACCACTTATATGGTGAATCAAACTCGCAGCCCATGGGCCAGATGCATCATGCGCTGGCCTTGCCTACTTCCAGTTTAGCGAAGGGGAAAAAGTCACGATACGTCACGTGACACTGCCATGGCAGCACGGGTTTGACACCCCTGCTATATATCAAGCTGAATATAGGAAAGGACCTGAGTTCTCAGAAAAAAGTTAACATTATGATATGAATTAATCTGTATCTGTATCTCCTAAAATATGGAAACTGAAATGTAACTTGGATACTTTTCTTTTCTAAAGTTTAAAGTTATTGTTTAAATTTCTTATGAAGGTGCAATGAGTGGACACTTCTATTGTATTGCTTAGTTCCTTGAAAAATATAAAATATGTAAACGTAATAGCAACAGTACTATATAATTTAAAGAAGGGCATAATTGCTGAACACATATCCCCACAATTGCTTCTGTATGATTGTCAGTCCACTGCTGAGCAACTCAAAAAGACTTTAGGTATTCTATGGAAGTTGGTTTTTTTATGTTGTACACAAGATATTAAATGCCAACAATCTGAGGTTCATAGAGAAAGCAATTTGAAATGACGTGATTAAATTTGGCAATCTGCTCAGTTCCAACTGGTCCACAGATCTGCCCTTATGTACAGTCACTGTGCACCGCACCTGTTCTTCAGTGCTATTTTGACTGCAAAGGAGAGAGAGAGTGAACAATCCAAAGCACCTAATAGATGGATGCTACACATGGATCTCTTTTGCTCTTAAATGACTGTTTGAACAGCAACAAACCTTGGCACGAAACAATTACAAACAAATCTGACTGGATGGACCACAAAGACTGTAAAAGTGCTAGAGCATTTCTTGTTCTGTATTAGCGATTAGTGGCAGTTTTTCCTGTGGCTGCTGACATTTAAATTTCAGTCAGGAGAAACCATCAGTCACTCCCTTTCTCTGGTAGTTATACATATAGCGGCATAAGAGAGCCATTTTCCAGATGATTAGTAAGGGGAGGTTTTTATGGGGAGGTTTATGATGCACAAGTCATTTTTGGCTCCATGATAAGAGAATCCTTAGAGATAAGTTAAATTTTTGACCTTCTAATATAGGGCCCTGATCCACATACATTTACATCTTTTTTCACCCCTGGTTTAAAATTATTACTCCAGGCCACTTTATTTGCATTGATAGTGTAGCAAGAATTTTAGAGATAGGATGGGTAAAAAGAAAATAGTCCAAATTTCAATAATAAGATTAAATTCAACATTTTACCCATACCATTAAAATCAAACATTTAATTTCAAATGAAAAGCTATGTTTCAGATCAGCCTTAAAGAAATAATATATGGGATGTGTGAATCCAATTATTTAACATCATTACTTACATTTCCCCTAGTTTAGAATATATAGAGCAGCCAACTTTATTCCTGCTTATTAACTCTACAGCTTTCTTTTAGAGAATTTTTCAGTTTATCCCTCATAGAATCTATTACCATTGATGTCTATGCTTTTTTTTTCTTTTCAGCTTATTCTGTTCTCATTATATATTATTCTATCAATTTTTATCTCCTTCTCATAGACTTTACGGGCTTTTAATCTTCTTCTCAAACGCCCTTGTATTCATTTTTGCCCAGTTCTTAAATACATTTTGATAGGGTTGCCTTTTTCAACCAATTACATGCATTTATGTTTCCATGAGCATTCTTTGACACCATTATGAGTATCTATACTATTAATTTTAGATGAATTAAGTTGCTCCTTTAACAATTCTACTTGCATCTTTAACTTCTGCAAGTTTGAACTTAAGAGCTCTTTTAGATGATATTATTATTCACACAACATCCATACATTAGAAAAGTTTCATAGTATGAGTATTATCTCTCATGAGAGTATCTGCAGGGGTGGTCAGAAAATACCAGAGGGGCATTCCTGTGAATTTTTTTTTATGTGCATTTAACTTCACAGAGAGATAAAGTGGGGCAGTCCTCAAGCATACAGTTCTGATTTTCCCATTTTTCATTTTTTGATCGCCAGATGCCACTATCTTCCACCTTTTCATGCCAATGCCCAGTACAATCCTATGAAATTGTGAACATAGCTGAATTTATTATATAGGAGTTCTTATTAATATACTTGTTATAATATTATGCTACTATAAAATACATTCATTTCCTAGTTTATCTAATGCTACCAAATGAAGGGAACTTTTTATCATATAAACATTGATTCCCATAGTATTTTGCAAGCAGGGTAGATATGATAATCATATTTATGTATTTATCATTAAGGAATTTTAAAAATTAATATTTACTATTTATGCTATTTTTCAAGAGAGATTTAAAGGTACCAATATATATGTAGTTTAAAGTCCTGATTATCTTTTAGCACTAGAATTGGGTCCAATTATACTGGGCTTCTCAAACCAGACAAAGTTGGGTTGAGAGGTACTACCTGCTGAACAAACTATATTTGATTTGGACCGTACCACCATGTCCTGGATAAATATGAAGGTTAGTATCAGCACCAGATTGAATAATGAATAAATATTAAGTTTTGTGTTATTGTCAAAACCTTTCATTTAGCTTTTAGGTTTTCATACCAAATTTTTCATACCAAATTTAAAAAATGCACATTTACTGATATCTGAGATTGATTGATTCAGTGATATTGATTGATTGATTATGGACCATCATGTCAGTGTTGGCTCTTTGTGTCCACATAGGTAGGTCCTTTTCAGGACTTAGACTTATGGCTATATGTTTATTTTATTTTTATGTATTTAATTTTTTATTATCCATTTTGACATTTACATTTCATATCATAATTTAACAGTAACAGTATATGTGTTTCATACATTTCCTACAATGGAATATATTTACTATCATACTATCATACATATATATCATTCCTATTACCTATAACTAAATTTCCTAAATATGTTATATCTATAAAAATAAACATTTCTCTCTATTCTTAATATACCTTCCTAATCCCTTTTCTTCCTTTTCTCCAGCCATGAGTGCCACATATTCCAACAGAGATAATAATCAGATTCCCCTTTATCTTTTAATAATTTTGTGAACTTATCAGATTTGGCACATTATGTTTTTAATCAATTTTTCTTCCGCTCGTATACTATTTTCTTTCCATCCTTGTGCAAAAGCTATTCTAGATGCCGTCATTATATGTGAAGTCAAATACCACACATTTTTGTTCATTTTTCCTGGTTTGATTCCTAAAAGAAAAATTTCAGGTTCCAAATCTAATTTTTGACCTGTTATTACACACAACCATCTTCTGACTCTGTTCCAATATTTTTTGCCTGAGGGCAAGTCCACCATTTATGATAATAGGTGCCTTGCACAAAACCACATTTCCAACAGTTTGGCATTAATCTAGGGAACATCTTTGCCAATATTGCCGGAGGAAGATGCCATCTATAAACCATTTTATAAACATTTTCTTTGTATTATGCCGCCAGTAGATGTTTATTTTATTGCTTTTTAAAATTTAACTTTATTTAAATATATATATATATATATTTATATATATATATATGAAATAGTTGATTCATTAAATCAACACAAGTGGGAAACCACTTCTGAGGATTTGTCAAATTCTCAAGATCCTTCAAAGCTCTGCATGGCACGGTGATAGTCATCAAAACCCACAAGTATTCCAGTATTAACCAAACCTAGCCCATGTTCTCTTCACATCTAGAGGTAGTTGTTAAAGAAAGACAGAAAATCTGGAAATATATGGAGCAGAATTTTTACTCCTTGATCAAGTATCCTTCAAGCAGCAGGTTTTTCACTCGAAAAGTGGACTTTATTCTTTTTGTAAAAATACTTTTTTTGTATTTTCAAAGGTACCGCCACTTCATAAGACAAGTCAATAGAAATAATGTATTTTTCATTAATATGGATAGGGAACAATTAAAGTTGAGTCATTTAAATGTCAAGTAGACGCTGAAAACTAAAACATTATTTTTGACTGCTATGTTCGTAAGTCTCTTTAGAGCAGTCCTGTTTACATTGCCAATGGCAGCTGTCATTTAGTCAGTTAGGTGTTCTGATATTAATGGGAAAATTTACAAATTTTGGGTTAATAGCAATAGCAATAGCACTGTATTTATATACCGCCTATCAATTAACTTTGATGCCAAGGAAAAGGCTAAAACTGTAGTAAGCCTTTTTCTTAGATACAATGCAAAGAACATCTTGTCCAAAATACATGAAGATTACAAAGATTACAAAGCATTTGTTTTGTCCCATGCTCCAAACACCCGGATCGGCACCAGTTATAAAAGGTACATATAGTTTTTATTTCAAACAAACTTAAATAAGCATTTCTTCTGCATAAAATAAACAGCTGGTTACAAATTAGTTCCAATATGAGTCCTAAACACTATCCGGGCTGTATGCCAAGT
>JANHJO010007171.1:4417-21326 GCA_032468235.1 Pseudoxyrhopus heterurus | reverse complement strand
ACCAAACCCTCAACCCAGTGTGTGCTCCCCCTATACAACTCTTATACCTAACCCAATGCCCTGCAATGTATCTTGTTGGGATAGGCGGAGGTTGCATGGACATTTGGTCATTTTGCTGAAGCCAGGCCCTGAAAGGCTGAGCCTTCTGTAATGTATGAATTGGAGGAGGAGGAGGAGGCTCATTTTATAGATAGTGTATAAGTAGCAGGGGCTTATTTAAAATACCATCTCCTGAATCACAATCAGGCTGAAAACTAACCCGTATAGTACTACGCATTAAGCATTCAAACACTGATAATGGCAAAACTTGGGAGGTCATTAACGTGAGGAATTGTGAAGCAAGGAAAACTTTGTACCACATTGTGATCGAGCTGAAAGAAAGGTCCATGACCGTCTTCAAAGAGTACAACAGAAACAACAGTAATATTCTCTCTAAAAATTTCTACCTGGATTCTCTTGTTACATCCAGGTACCAGAACACATTTGTCCAACAATCCCTCAAAAGTGATAAAAAAAATAACGTCACAAGTGACAAAATGAATGCCCAGGCTGATGAAAAAAGTGCATGACTAAACATATCCTGCTAGACTCCAACATGTGGATTATTAGCATGCCTAATGCAAATGAGGGCAGTTATGCATGGAGAATGTATAGGGGAAGGTATACCTGAATAGTTAAGGCATTCCATGTCATGGCTGCCAAAACAAAATGGCCAGTGCCACACGACATGGTCATTCTACACTGTGCAAGAAACACTAAGGTGAACTAGCACTTCACTATTCTTATCACTTTTGGGTAGGCTTGAACCTGAGCCATTATTAGTTATTAATTTCATCCATTTCTGGTTTTTTGCCACTATCGCTCTAATTCAGTTACTTCATTTTCTATAGTCCATTATTCATCTAATTTCATTTAATTTTCTCAACACCTCCATGTTCATAAATCAGCCAGTCATAAAATAGCTGCCAACCGAATTGTCAGGGAAATCACCACAATTCCCTCTAAAATAATTTAGGCCCTGGGCAATCTCCATTTAGGCCCTGGGCAGACTCTCCTAATGGGACTACCATCTTTGTTAAAGTCCAGGATATTTATGATCCTCAGGTGGATGGGGAGGTGATCTGACCATGGCAAAGATTAATAATTTTCTCCAATTTTAAATACTACCATATGATGTCACAATTACTTGTGATAAGAACATGGTCACCATGAATGCCATAACCTAAAAAATTACACCAAATGCCTTCCCTAGGGCATACAAGTGGAAATTACAACAGCCTCTAGTACCACTCCCATCCATGAGATGGGGTACATCTACCAGTCGGTCAATAAACCAGCATAGGCACTTACCGTAACTATCTCCAGGGTAGCATTGCAGTTCTTCACAAAAGGCTAATGAATTATTACAGCTACCGCTTTTTCCTGACTTTAGCACTGTAGATGCTGTACACCTGAAACCCAGCTGGGCAGATTTCTGTCAGGATTATATCCCTGTTACTACCCAGTTATGTCCCATAAACATACATCTCACAGCCTCCTGCTTATTTGTAACCCTGTCTTTCTGCATACTGGTTTTGTATTAACCATAAGTAGCTGGAACCAAGATTTTAAAAATAGCTATCTGAGCCCAGAGCAAAGGCAAATGGTTTAGAAGAAAAAGCCTGCAACAATATAGGTTTCTTTTCCTGAAGTGGCCTGCTGGCACCTACCACCATACCTCTCTCTGCCTGTTATAGTCTCAGTTGAGAGCTCCATTGCATTATTATTCTTATTAGAGAATATTTGTACTGAAATATAAAGTTGTGATTATGTTGTAACCTTGGGACAAAGAATAGGCAGTGCAGTACCGTACAATACTTGGATACTACGGCACCATGTTCTAATACTACATGAAAATCCACATTGTTAATATAAGTAGCCCTCCATTTACAACTGCAGTTGGAACTGTAATTTCAGTCAGTTGTAAGTCAAGGCACTCCCATGATTGAACCCAATTTTATGGTGGTTGTTAAGCAAATCATATGGTCTTAAGACTGAATTACATGGTAATTAAGCCAATCACGCAGCTGTTAAGTGCAAACGCATTTTTCTGAATGGTCATTTTTTTGCCAGAAACTGGCAAAAACCACTGGAATCTCTCAAAGAACAACGCAAGTTGTGTTCACATGACTGCGGGGTGTTGTAACCAGTCATAAATGTAAATCAGTTGCCAAGTGCCTGAATGCGGTCATAAGACCAGAGGGCTGGGAAGGACATTTTTCGATGTCTGGAAGTGCTTTATGGACTGTAGAGTACCCTTTTCAAGGCCGTCAGAATTTAGAACAGTCTATTAACCTTCCCAAACTAATGTTTTCTTCTTTAATTATCCTCCAATTCAGATGAAATAAGTTAGGAAAGATCTATTGTATGACAACAATATTAAAAAGGCACATGAAAATTGGAATCTGTTTTAATAATTACATTTCTACTTTTGGATAGGGAAACATCATTAAATCTCTGTCTCACTCTGTTAAGTATATAGATCAAGTCTTCTTTCTGAGTTCACAATTTGTAGAACTGTCTTCTAATTAGAATACTAGTTATGAAAGGAAACCCTTTCATATTTGTTATCACAACTTTCTAAAAAAATGAATTAAGAAAGAAAGAGAAAAAGAGGAAAGAAAAAAAGGGGAGAAAAAGAGGAAAAAGAGAAAAGAGTCTAATTCCGTGATGGCGAACCTATGGCACGCGTGCCCAGAAGGGCACGTGGAGCCATGTCACCCGGCATGCCAACTGTTGCCCAGCCCTTCCCCCTGCGCATGCGCCCGCCCCACTTTTAGCTAAAAAAGTCCCAAAACACCTGTTTTTTGGACTTTTTGGGGGGCTAAAAATGGGGAGCCACGCAGTGGGGCACAGGTGGGACCTGTTTTTCAGGCTTTTTAAGCTGAAATCCTGGGGGCTCACGCATGCGCAGTGGGGCACGCATTGCATTGTGGGTGGGGGGCATGCGGGAGCACGCGTGCGCTTGCACGTGTGCGATTTTGGCACACGAACCAAAAAAAGTTCGCCATCACTGGCCTAGTTTATTATGCAATGTAAATTCGCAACCTTTTCAGCTTGAATGAATTACTGAGCACCTCATTCCTGCAAGTAACTATAAACAAAGAAATTAGTATAATGGTGACAAAATATATGCTTCTTCGAATATCCAACACAAATCTTGGATACTGTATTACTATAATTCTAAATTCTATAGATCTTTTAATAATTTTGACCTACAGACTACATAATAATTGGGAATGTGTGACATTTTGCTTCTGTCCTGCAACTTTTTCATATATTTTCTTCAAACTTTTAAATATGCTCTACTTTTATACAGAACAAAGGCTTTTAGATCTGTCATATCTGAAATCAAAGACATTTAAAACAAAAAGCTTCAAATATTGTTTCTCTCCTTTTTTACTATCTTGTTCAAGTCTTTCAAATAAACACCTAAATAGACATTCCCATTATGATATAAATTACCAAAAAGTTAAACTGAGACTAGGTTTAATTTTTAAAAAAATCCAAAGCGGTAAACACCTGCCCAAGAAACTAGAGAGACAGCAGTTTAGTTTAATCACTGTTCAGGACTTAAACCTATTCCTGTCTGCTGTCCTGCACCAGTTTGAGAGGGGCCCCTGGTTGCTTCCTTTATTGACCATGTCTTTTTCCAGCTTCTGTGTCAGACATCTGCAATTGTAAACTTAAAACAGGCATCAAAATAGAGTGTAGAACCTCTGAATCAAAGGCTGTGTGGAACCTTTCTTAATAATCCAAGAGAAGAAATGCCATTGAGTTTTGGAAGTGGTGAAAACCAGCGCAATGTTTGACAACAAAGGCTTTAAAATCGGTGTGTTTTAGATTTAATAGTAATCATTCAATATGCCTTCTTGATGAGAACTAGTGTGTTTTAAAAACTGAAACATTTTACATCCAAAATGTAAACATAACAATATTGTTATGTTAACACTTAAAGCATCTGTCAGCCATTTATTCACTAATTAAATGGGTGGCCCTGATTTTTAAAAAAGTGTAATTAAACCTTAATACTTTCAAGAAATACTATATACTATAAATGTAGTTCCATTATGAACCTTTATTTTGCCCGAACAAGATTCTAGGTTCAGTTTTGTCCCAATTCTTGATATTTCTGAAAACACTGTGCTAGATAGACTAATAATCTGTTTTAGAGTATTAGGAAACTTCTTATGTTCCAACATATTTCCCATTAAGTAGGTAAACTGCTATCTTAACAATAGCACTGTAGATGAACGAACACTGTTACACTCTATCAGAAAGGACTAAATATTCCTCCTTTAGCAACTGGCTTTGGGACTGGCAACTTGGTCATTAAACAAAGAGCAACTGTGCTAATGATTTTACACAGGACAATGCATACTGACTAACTGTAATGGCAAACACATGACTGACAGAAACACCGTGAAAATGATAAATGCAGGCATTGGTCACAATTATTTTTTCAACACCATTGTAACAGTAAGCTATTGCTGTCCAAGGCAGTTGCTAAGCGAGGACTACCTGTAATTGCTATTGTGTCTTATTGCTAGGATTTTAAATTAGATTTTTAGATATTTCGTCTGTTCAGAAACTGACAATATCTGATAATTAGTGAAAACTCTAAATGCTGACTGCATATTTAATACACTAGTTAGGAATCAACCAATCAGATTACTGATAGCATATTGAAAGGCAATATAATTAACTATGAATGAATTAGATCATAGCTACGTAGCTCCTGTTGAGAAAAGTATCCAGTTATTAACATGTTATTAATAACATGTTATTCTCAATTCTAAGGCAGGGAGACTGCAATAATGTAAAACAAGAAACTGCAACTACATTTGCACAGCAGACAAACCAACAGTTTATTTAACAGCAGCAATTCAGTAATATGAAAATAATTACTTTCAACAAAACATCTAATAAAGTTGCTGATCCCAGATGATTGCAGAAATGAACAGCCAAACACAGTTAATATCTGAAAGAAATTCTCTCCTTCCAATTTAACAAAGCCAAAAATCTTGACATGAAATCAGAATGGCCCTAGTGAAACTGGAGCAGTCTTGATAATATTTTTATGCCAGTAATTATATCCCAAACTGTGAAAGCTACTTAAAGTTGTAATAGATGGAAAGTACTAAGTGGTCAAAATAATATTTAAATGCACATCATTTGGTAAGAAATAAAAATATATCGTTATCATTTGATCTTGACAGCTTGCTAATTTAAAGTAAATAGAAAACAAAAACTCTTATCAAACAATAGCGGAAACATGGACATTAATTCCTTTAGGTTAGACTTCCACAAGTACAAGAATGATTCATTATTGGAATGCTATCTTGACCACTATGAGATAAAATATGAAAGGACACTAACATACTAACAGCAACTGTGCTGCAAGGAACAAAGTGGTAAGGCTAATGATAAGTTTAAAAATATATTTTGCCAAAAAGATGTGTTGACTTGCACAAATGACAAGTGAAGGAAATTAACACCAGAATGAACTAGTGTTGACATTCCATTCCAGACAAGTACTACCACATCAATTATGGGCACAAAGCAGTCAAGAAGACATAATAAACTGTCCAACAACATACTGTATTCCCATTGCCTTTCATTTCTATGGGTAGAGAGGAATACGACTGCCCATCCAGTATTCTTACACATGCACCAGTGGGCAAATTCCCTCACAGACTGCTCTATTTTCAACACTGTTGAGTAAGAACAAATACTGTATGTAGGAAAATCATGATTATAAATTTGGTTCTTCTTTATGTACATACCTTACAGGAATTCAACAGTTAACACTTTTGCCATTTCTCCACTTTATCTCTCAAAAAAACTTTGTGAATAAAGTTAATCTGAATACAAACAGCTAAGCTAAGATCACTTGGTAAGTGTGAGTGAATAAATTTTGGTTTTCCACTAATGGTCCACCATTAGTTTGGAAAACTACAAAAATATTTTTCTGTGAATATTTTGGATTTTTACTGTTTTGATTAAGATCAGATTTATTTTATTATTAATTAAAAACATGACAAAGAATAACCATTTTTCCTATCAACATTTGATGTAATTATATTACTGATTTGATTATAGAGTAACTTTTGATTATAAACTATCTGACAAATTATAAAGAAAATTTGTAAACAGAAGTTGACATAAAAATGTACTGCAGTAATGACTTGCTACACAAACTAACAATTTCAGTATTTACTTTTTAAACTTTTAAGAATAGCAAGACTAGAAAATGAAAAATTGACTCTCCAGATGTTATTTCACAGTACAAAATATTTTATTGGTATAGCTTTTGCACTTTTCATGCCTTTGAAACATGAACAATTAATTTCTCTGTCAGAAAACATAGCCCTTCTCCACATCTACTTTTGTGTTTAAATTTTATCATTTTATGTTTATATTTTAATATATGTTTATTTAATGTGCAGTCCTTGGCACTCTCTGAGCTTGGTTATTTTCCTGGAGACATTTCATTACCAAACTATGTAACATCATCAGTGCTAGTAGGGAGTGGAGTTTACTCTGATTTTATATACCAGTGGTTTGCCCTGTCAGTTTTGGTTGAAATGGTCTTGGTAGTTCCTTTGATTCAGTTTTGTTTACTGTCAGATTTTTTGGCAGTTTCTTGATTGGAGTATTGTTTGCTTTTTGACTGTTGGTGTAATGTTTCTCTTTGGTATTAATCTCTGCTCATCTAGTGTTGATTGCTGGTGAGAGGCGTTTTGGTTTTTTTTTTCTTTTTGGCTTTTTGATTGTCTCTTTTATATGATGTGTAGATGTATGTATACTGAGGACTACGCTTCCAGGAATTTTCCAGTGTTTTTGGACTTGGCTTGGATGCTTAGAATCCCAGTTGAAACTATATGGTATCCAAGTTGAAACTATATGTTTCCAAATCTAAGATACATTCACATGCACAGAAAGAGTAGAATTACACTGGTTAGTAGAACAAGGAATGTAAAGCACATAGAGATTTGTCACCCAAATTAATAGAGATTTGCTATCTTTGCTCATTAGTCCATGATGTATAGTGAGCATCCAATTATGAGACAGTTAAACAAAACTAAGTAACTTCACAGGTTCGTCACTACGGAAATGAACACTTTAACAAAATTAGCCTGTATATTAAGCAAGATGGCTGCTAATATAACAATGTATGAAGAATAGATCAGTATAGATGGGTTATAAACAAACTGAATTCTGACACTGCACAGTTAGAGTTATGATACCAAAATTTAATTATTAAAACTATCATTAATTGCATAATCCCTTCTGTACGAACATACCACATTGCTAACTCTACTTTTTCAGATGAATGTAGGTTTTAATTAAATTAAACATCACCTTTCAGATCTAGCAGCCTGATTGCAGATGAAGACAACTGATAACTAATTATTCATGATATAATTGATATCTACTTGTATGACTGCAGCATTTAGTTCCTTGCAAAATAAATATAGCTCTATCTTGTCTTATTGCTAGAATGAGGCAGTAATGACAATGTATGCTTTGCAGAGAGTTAATAAACAGATTATAATAGGATAGCTGTTATCCTACTCATCCATAATTTATCAGAGCATGATATTACAGCAATCATCAGAGAAATTATGAGGTTGCATCAAAGCTGGCATAAACTATGAGTCGTGCTCATATAAAAGTCATGAAAACTAACCATTTAGAAAACATTAGTCAACCAATAGTTCAGGCCAAAAAAATTATTCCATAGATCTCCCATTCTAAAAAAAGGCAAATTTTTCTGCTTCCTATTTAATGGTGCAGGAAAACTGTTTACTGGTTATGATTGATGCAGTGAAAAAATCTGGGTAGTTTTAGCACAAGAGTAAAGAAAACACCAGTTTGGTGTATTGGTTAAGACATTGAGATACCATGAGTTCAAGCCCTGCCTTAGGCACAAAGCCAGCTGGGTGACTTTGGGCCAGTCACTTTCTCTCAGTCGTAGGAAGGAGGCAATGGAAAACTATTTATGAAAAATCTTGCCAAGAAAACTGTAGGGGACTGGTCCAGGCAGTTTCTGAGAATTACTGTATAATTCTAACACAGGACAAAGAAAACAATTGCTATATTTTCCTGACTGTGCTTCTCCTACCACGGAGAATCACTTGCTAGCAGTAAGACAGGCACCAGTTGCTACCTGTATGTGGTTAAGGAAGACTTGAGAGTTGTATGGGAGCCTGGGAGCCTGGGACAGGAGATTTAACCACTTGTGTCTAAAAACTGTCAGATTAAGTCATGTATAAAAAACAGATCTAAACTTGCACAATAGGGAAGCCACCTAATATCTTATAAGCGTTGGATCTCGCTGATGAGTTTAACTACTGCAGTGCATTGTAATCCTTGCAAATTATTCAAAATACCCTTTATGTGCTACTTACACCCATCCAAGTTCAATATTTCCTGCAAAACTAAATGCAGTTTCTAAAAGTTACATGGAACTGTCCCAACCAGCGTGGAGATTTCTGCAGCTTTCTGATAGTGGTTACAGAAATGATTTCAAGAAATAGACTCTGGAACAAGGAGACATAATACAAAACTAAACATAACTCAGGTGTACAGATTTTAGTACAGTTAAGTGGAGAAGTTTCGTTGCTTTCCTTTCCACTGTTCATTTCCTCGTTCTGCAAGTTGCATTACTTGTTGGTCCAGAACCCAAATGATCCTTGCCCCTATTTCCACGGAGCCCCAAAACGTACTTTGGTTATATTTTGCATTACCGACAAACAATAACACGGGTTGTCTGTGGAGATTCTCAAGTCATCCAGGTCACGGTTGTCCCAAAGGTGTTTTTTTTTTCAAGAGGCCACTGGATTTTCTAGATTTTCTTTGAAGACGTTTCGCTTCTCATCCAAGAAGCTTCAAACATCTTCAAAAACCGCAGCTTCCTGGATGAGAAACGAAACGTCTTCAAAGAAAAGCCAAAAAGTCCAGCTGCCTCTTGAAAAAAAAAGCACTTTTGGGACAATAACCGGGGGGTGGAGGGGTGTTTGCAGGTGGGGGAGTCAGAGCCAAGAGTTTTAAGCCGTTTGTGCCGCCGCCGGCGAGGCATGGCTGTTTTCGACGGCTCTCCACTTCCGAAGAGTCGTCGCTTGAAGGGCCTTGCTCGCCCCAAACTCAACAAGTCACCGCTCGCGGTCTGCCGGCGTCGGAGGAAGGGCGCCAACTCTCCCTAGTGGAGAACCAGCGGCAGTTTCCCACCCGTCCCTCTTTTTTTGCCGGCGCGAGGCGGCCGCGCGCGCCGGCGCGCATTCGCACAGCCCTTACTCTCGCTCGGCACCAAACCGACAGGCTGGCAGCACGCGCTCTCCTTTCTCCCGTGCGTTGCCTAAAGTAGGAGGAAAACCAGCTTCCCCGAGCGCCCTGTCTGCAAAACCGGGAGGGTAGTGGGGTTGGTGGAGGGGGGGGGGGAGAGGAAACGACAGAAAATGCTTCAAAGTGAACAGCTCTGGGAGCCAGGTTTGAAACCGGGACTGCCGAAAGCGGCAGCCCCGCCGCCACCCACCCCACATTCTCCCCCATTATACCGACAACAGCCTCCCGCCCACCGTTTTTTTATTTATTTTTAATCAGAGTTGAGATCCCATTGGAGGGAGTTCAGTAAATGAGGGCATTTCCAGGACTGCGTGGCTTCTGCTGTTACTCTGGCATTGAATTGCCGCCGCGACTCACGAATGAATTAATGTTGGACTGCGAAATCTAACCAGGAGGAAGAAGAGAGAGCGAGAGAGAGAAGCAGGCGTTGATAGTGGTTGAGGGTCTCCGGGAAGATTTTTTTCCCCTTGTTCTTTTTTAAAATCTCCTTGGTAGTTATCTTGCAGCAGATGCTCTTGCGAGAGCGGATCGTTCCTCTGCAAGCTTGCAGAAGTGAGCCGATAGAGATGCATCATCGCAAAGGAACTGCACTGACCTTTACTTATTTCTAAGGAAAACGCTGTAAGGTAAGCAACCTCGCGCTACAGATCAGCCGAAATTTCTGGGGAAACTGCAGACGCTGCCCTCAGATTCCCCGAGGATCAAGAGTGCCTTGACACAAGCCTCAGCATCATGCCGGAATGAGGCTTCGGGAGAACAGTGAGTTACCATGGCTGCCTAATTAAAACTTCATAGGGAGAGAAGTATGAGCATTGCATATACGAGGCGCGTAACATTTCAAGGGGGAGGGCGAAGGGGAGAGAAAGCGGCTTGTTATGCAATCGGACGTGGCTCCCCTTATAATCCAACGATGGCACCGTACAAGTTTCGCGGGACATAAGCGGGGTGGGGAGAAGCTNNNCCCCCCACAAATCGGGTGGCTCGCCTATTCATTTTACACCAAGTGCTGAGGCGGACGGGGTTGCTCCTTTTCCCGGGCGTAGATTTGGCAACTAATCTCTCCCGCTGGCTCTGAAGATTTTTTCGCCGCTGCCGCCGCCGTTACTACTACTCGTTTTTCGTTCTAGAAAATGAGACTGTAAATGAGGTCCGCCCTTGGAGCGGGCGGGCGGGGGGGCTGCATGATAACACGGAGACTTATCCCAAGTCAAATAAACGTGCGGATAAGTTAAAGTGCGGTAGAGAACTTCCCACAGAAAGAGAGACCGCGGACCTTGGTGTGCTTATCTATGTGGCTTTGAAGCCGGGGCTGTAGGAGGAAAAACCGCTTTCCGGAAAAGAACGAGACCTTCCTCCTCTCCCTTTAAAGCCCCACTAAGCAGGTAAATCCCATTGAGATGAGCCTGGTTAAAAGGAAATAAGTGGGCAAAAAGCGCGTATGGGGATCCAAAGTCACAGCGGCCAGCTCGCCGGGACCTTGCGTCCTGCTGCCTCATGCTGACAGGGAAGCGGGGGGGGGGGGGGAGGTGTCCGCCTTGCGTCTTTAGCACTCGAATAAAAATCCTCTCCTGTGACCTCAGCTTCTCCACTTCATAAAACGCTACAGCGAGCTCCAATAATAACTGGGCGCAAAGATTGCAGCTAGAGAAGCTGGCTTTTGGAGGGGGGGTATAGAAAAGGCTGGAGAGTTCAATTGTAAGCTTCAGACCCGTCTTTTTTTTTTTTTTTTCACAAGCCCGGGAAGCCCTGGAACGAAATGCTGTGTTCTCTGAATGTTGTCTCCAAAGATCCTGTCCCAAAGGAGCAGCAGCCTCTCCTTAGCACTGCAAAGCTAGAGCAGGCAGTGAAGTGGTGTAATTTCGACCTTGGCAGGTTGAAATGGGTTAGATCTGACAGGCACATAGGGGATTATTTAACCAATTAGTAGCTGGAAAAGAGATTAGAAAGATGATTCATTAGATCCCAATTCTGGAAAGCAAATGCATGTTGTAGTAAAATAACGCTAGGACGTTTACAAACAAAATAATACAAAGAATTGTCCATGTACTCCTTCCCTTTCTGCATTTTGAAGTTCATACCTCTCATACCTATCTATGATTATGATTATGAACGTATGTAGGTTAGGATCAAGATTATGGATGATAAATTATTAGGCAGACATCACATGATGTGGCCATTCCGTCATCCTGCATTTACTCATAATTTCACTACTTAAGTTTTTAATATAAATGTTAAACTAGGAAGATAAACTAATAGCTGCATATGTCTGCTTTTGTGTGCACATGATACTTCCATGTTACAGGTAGATGAGTGTCTATTACTAAAGTTTAAAATAAATTTTAGTTTTTGTTATATTTATGTTCAGCTTATAGGCGGCAAAAATGCAAGTGTGTTGATTAGTCTCATTACTAAGTAGATACATTAGAGCATTTTTCAACAATATCTGCACAATTTTCTCTTAAAGTATTTTATGTGAATTCATGTGTTCAATATTAACTTCATATTGATTTACATTACATTAGCATGAATTTTAAATAGGTTTTAAAGGGGGATCAATACTTACCAAATAAATGAGTTTATTTATTTATTTATTTAAATCAGTTAATTACAGTAATGATAATAAATAAACCACTGATCAAGGGTTAAAAATTTAAAGTGCTTAACATTCAGTACACTAGTTTCTTCATTAAGTTAAAAAGGCAAATCTTACAGAAACACCTTCGCATGTTGCAAGTGAGCAATTTTGTTAAAAGGGATAGATATCAAACTGGAAAAGACTGAATCAAAATCATCCAATAGTAAATTTAACAATAGAATTATGTGAGCCATCATGAAAAGTGAAGTCATTGCTACTACATATGAGAAAAAGAAAAAAGAACTGTTTTTTAAATGAATTCCCCCACTCAAAGAAATTTAAGGCTGAGAAATAAAGTATATAGTTGTTATTTTTGTATCAAATATAACAAAGCAATCCTAAAGATATATTCACAATAAATCCTATTGAATTAAATGGTGCTTTATTCCAAACACTAAAGTATTGCAGTCGTTTTAAAAGTTCTTAAATATGCCTTAAGTCAGAAACAGCAACTATAACCACTAATAGAAAACCAGCCATCTTTAACATAATGCTGTCCAGATGTGATGGAATTAATATTCAAACTCTTAGTCGACATGGCGAGGAACAGTTTAGAGAAAATTTAAACTAAGAGAAGGGATTTTTCCCTTAAAAATAATTGTAGGACCAACTATTAACACATATACACAGAACTTTATGAAAGACTGCAAAAACTTTTTTTAAAAAATTTCCATATACTTTAGGAGTGATCATAAATTTGGAACTCAAGTTTCATAATGAAACTAAATACACAGTTCACTGATGAATGCAAGTTATGTTATTGTGCATGAGCAATGCTGTAGTTGATGTAGATAGAAAAAATATCCGTATTCTCAAATCTAGAAAATAATATGACTTGAAAATAATAGCATAATTGAAAAAAATACAAAACAGTTTTTAATTATGATTCTGTCCCTAAACTTTACAGAATGCAATAAAACTTTTCAACTCACTGTATTTGACACTGCAGTTTGCAATAGATAAAGGAACTGAAGTGACATTGCCTGACCAATATGCTAGACTGCCAAATTGCATTGCCAAAAATGTTCTATATTTCTGAAATTACTTTCTAGTTTTCATTTATAAATGATGCTTCTACAGGGCTCTGTGGATCTTGCTCATAATGGTATTAAATGACATATCCCAAATTGAAGGGTCACTTCGTTAGAATCGATAAATAATATAACTAGTCTTCTCATTATTGACGTTACTATTTTGGCATTTATCAGATCTCTTTTTCCTAAAACATATCTGCATTTGCAACTTGAGGAAGATTTTCAGACTACAGTATGTATAAAACGTACTGCTAATTAATATTATTTTAAAATGCTAATGTTTTATAAACAAGTTATGAACATAACATACAAATGTTTCATAGGCACATCATTTTATGTGCAAAATATTCTCTCTATTAATCTCACTGAGATTAAGACATGTAAATGGCTATTTTCATATCTTTCTGCATATGTTTTACTGATCAGTCAGTTAAGAGTGCAGTTGGTTAATAGCTAACACAGTTAACATTGCATGTGATATTACCAGTGAAGTAGAACATACCCAGATGATTTGGACTAATAACTAATAAAACTAATAAAATTTTGCCACATCACTTGAAAGTAGTTTTGGAACAAATAATTTATACCAGCATATGAGGCAATTGACACTGCATTAAAGGATGAGTCACGTAGCATGTTTTCCCTTTAAAATTTAAAAATAGTTATATAAAACATGGTGATTCTGTTTGTTTATTGCTGGGTTAATATGACTCTAGTTCATGTTATGACTTCATCACAAGCCTGTATCACTGAAAAAAATGGACAGCTCAGTAAACTCAACTGTTTTCAGTATACCATTCTCAAAGAGAATTCTATATAAATTAGCTTCACAGTTCAACTGTAAAGTTTCAAACAGATTTATGTCAAGACACTGTCAGCGTGAATAATTACAGCATAGGGTTTAACATTTTTAGATAACCTCATTCATGAATCATTACAAGTGATTAATGCTCCAGTGTACATTCATGAATAATTTAATTCACAGAACCTGGGGCTAAGGGCATAACAAAAAGTCTAGAGTAACCTACATCTAGTCTTGGGTATTCAGAAAACCCAGAAGACTATATAAACCAGATTTTTATATCTGCAACAGAAAGAAGACCTGTTATTAAAGAAGTCCAAGGAATCAATGTATTAGTTTCAAGATAGTCAGTGCTTGGATTTCCCCCCAAACATTTTGCAGATTACCATTTTTCAAATTGTTTTATAAACTCTGGCATTCAATTTCTATTTACTTTTAGTTCTGCAGGCCAACCAAACTATTGGCACAGTGAATTTATACAATGTAGATCTGATATATTACCAAGAAGAAAGGGGCCTTAAATTTTATGTGAGCAGTTAGAACAATCACAAAGAGAAAAACAATCTTAAAATTGTATAGTAATATCAATTAAAGCATTTAACTAGGACATAATAGCATTGTTATTCCTCTCCATTCACTCCTACTTTCCTACCTTTCAGACTCTGTCCCTTATGCAGCAAAGCTAGAGGTAAAGGATACTCAAGCAAGTTGGGCAAGTAAAGAAATAAGGCCATGTCTGTATCTGCGTAGTTAAATATTCTGACTAGGATTTAGGATTATGCCAAGTGAACTATAAGATGCAGTGATGACCATTAACATGGATAATTTTAAGTAGGGGATTGAACCAAAAAAACGCACTATAAATTAAATCAATACATTTATAGGGGATAAAGGCAGACTACTAGTTTTTTTGGTTCGGTTATCTCTGATATCAGAGCTAATATGGATGAATGAATTCTCAGTACCAGGTGTGTTTGTGTTTTTGTCAATTTTTCATAATCTTTTCATAGCCATAAAGGGAGCAGAATGGAAGATTAAATTTGTCCTTCATCTGATCCTGCACAGCTTTTCTTAGTCTGTTTTCATTGTACCACCACTTACATATTTGATGGTTCTTTGGCATGAGGGAAGGCTGACCATAATGTTCCTTTTAAGTAAATGTACTCTCTCAAAATGTTTACATTAGGAAATGCAGGAATATTACTAAAGTGGTTATATAATTGTTTATGATTTTATTTATGTACTTTCACATTCCACATGAAAGTACATGTATTTACATGTATACACTATACATTATAGTATATATATTTTTTCAGCATGTTGTATTTTTCCATCACGTGAAAAAAAACTTTGACATTTAATGAAATTTGGGTCATTTAGTGAGTTACTTAGTACGCAATGAGTTATTTCAAACAAAGTATGTCTACAGTAAAATATATAAAAGTGCTATTTCATATAAAGTTCTATCAGAAGACATATGACAGTTGTGTTTCTGCAACATAGCCAAGTTACTATTTCCCAAGAAGTGATAACGTCTTGATGACAGAGTTCAAGTTGAACAATATATCCTTCCCTAATCTTCAAATCCTTTTTCCTGTGCCAAATACCTGGGTAGTAGCATCATAACTAAGAAGGGCATATACAAAGAACAAGTTACAACTAAGATTCAAATGCAGTGCTGATTTTATCTCTTCTATGTTCATATTTTGCTATTGCATGAATCCTGTTTTTGTTTTGATCTAAACAGCATTATTTGCTCTCCAAGTGTAAATAGTACAGACTTTTCTGCAAACACAATATATTTTCTTGAAGTAGCAACCCCTTTTTATAAGTTTTTATTGGTTTGTTCGAGATTTTGCTTGTTCCCGTCAATCACTGAGTATATTAAAATCTATATAGTGTTTGTTAAACCTCTTAAACTTAAAAAAAAACCTTTAGTGTCAATACTGTTTATACATTTGTGCATTTAACAACTGAAATTGAATTTCTAGGTAGTCTCAAATCAGATGCATCCTTTAACAGAGGAATCATGAAATATAAGTATGAGCTTTCCATAAGTATGTACAAGAAATATAACAGTTGCTACAGTTGACAGAGAAGAGAGATAGAAGAAGAAATCCCTTCAACACATAAACTGGGTCTTCTGTTGTAGCTGTCAAAGATTGTTCCAGTTCTAACCATACAGTATTTGCCAGGACCATCATAGCTAGCTTATAGATAGGTTGTCTACTATTATAGTCCTCCTTAAACTCTGGAATAGCATCTGACAATCAATCTGGGCTATTTCATGTTGCAATGCTGAGTTTTCTATTCATTTGGTAAAAGAAATTGTTTATTTGACTAACAAATGACGCGCTGAAAGATATATGACAGTAGTGATTTCTTCATAGCATTCATAAAACTATGATAATATTAATTGATTTCATATACATTGCTGTATATTTTCTGTTCCCCTTTTCCTATTGACTAGTTATTTCTCATATCTGTGCAATGGTAAATTCAGATGAGAGATCAACCCATAAATGATTACTGCACTTATGTACTTAAATAAAACACTTCGATGGATTTTCATTTCCAGGTATGCGCGTGCATGCACGCACCCACACAATACACACATATACACATACATTGTCATACATATATATCTTGGAATAAAAGCTTGTAATTAGTGGCTACCATGCCACTAATTTACCATAAAGAATGCACGCCATCTGTTGTCATTGCTGTGAGATACCTTTCAATACATTTACCATCTCTGTTACTGAAAACATACAGTGACAGTATTACTGTTTTTTCATATTCTGTTTCAGTTTTTAGTTTCAATAACATGGTAATCATTATTTCTGAGATGTCATAACTCTGTTTATACCCTTGCTTCCTTATGATGAGACTGATCTCTTTCATAAAATGTTTTATATCAAGGTAACACTACATTGTTGCTTCCTTTTATTTTTAAGGACTTAACATTCTTTTCCATCAGATTGAATTAGTGGACGCGTCAGGGATTATATAAATGTTGGGGCACTATCAGTAAGAATGCTTTCTTTCATG
>JANHJO010007169.1:6008-19866 GCA_032468235.1 Pseudoxyrhopus heterurus | reverse complement strand
TTCCCACTTTTATATGACTATGTATGTTTTTGACAAATATAAATAAATAAAATAAAATAAATAAACTTACAGTAACATTTTCAATATTCCAAATTTGTCTAGACACTTACAGTTAATATACTTTTTTTGTTCAGAAATGAAGAATGAAGATGAATTCATTGTGATTTTTCAAACTTGTCATTTTTTAAAAACCTTTCTAGCTTTAAGATGTTAGATAAACAATTTCTAAAAAAAGATTAGAAGTGAAACTAGCAAACAAGGTGTCCTTTAAATGACTACTGTTGTTGAGAGCTTGCTGATTAATCTCTTTGTTCCATAGCATTCAAACTGATAGAATGAGCTGTCCAGAGCACATGTGAGTGATTTCCCATTCTCTTCTTGTTCTGAAAGTTTCCAAAGAACAAGTCTACTCACTAGTTCTTTGGTTTTTGTTGTCAAACTGGTCGCCTGTGCGCCAGATGTATGATGTGCAGGCCACCGCCCAACCCAGCTCTGCATAGGGAAAAAAAAGAAACATTGTGATGCATCATGTGACGGCAATGTTACACGGCAAGGTTGACACCCATGCTTCAGAGTGACTAGTTTAATTCACCATGCCTTCATCAAAGTTTCCTATTTGAGAAATTTCTTTTTGAATGAATTCTTGATTTTAAACATTGTTAGTTTTAATCTTCCTTTGTTGCCAAGATATAGATTTTTTTGCATTGCTTTCATTGTATAATATGTGTATCTCCTGGTTTAAATGTGCTTTACTAGTTTTAATAATTCTAAGGAAAAATAAGTGAAATTGTGCTTGATATATTTCTTTTTCAAAAAGAGAGATTTTGCTACAACTCCAGTCATTATACACTACATCAGGTCAATGATTCCAAGTTTCAATGAAAATTCCAAGCAGAAATATTTTTTTTAAATATCACCTACAGAAAAATACAGGAAGCTCATAGTGCAATACAAGAAAATTTGGAGAGAAAAATAAGCAATAATTTCTAAAATTGAACTATCTGGCTGTCATAGCACAAACAATATGGTTTCTGGGGACAGTGTACCATCTAACTGAGGAAAATAAATGAAAAATCTAAGGTCCTTGCCCTTTCCTTGATACAGAATGACTAATGAACAAGCTGAATTTTCAACATGCTGATGACAGCATGGATTTTATTTTTCTCATGGAATGTGATCATTTGTACTCTCAGGGTGACCTGCCTGAAAATTTTCAAATGCTCAGAAGTAGGAAGCTCTAAATAACACAGAAATCCTACGGAGAAATTCCTTTTTGGGTGTATCACTGAGTTGCATCAGTAAACCAGAAAATCAATATCAAATCTCCCAGGATTAATTATAATAATATATTTATAGAAACACTTCTATATTATAGCAGGAAAAGCTCCAGCTTGCCCAGAGAACAGCTCCTTCACAAGTCATTTGGAGAAAAATCAATACTGAATCTTTGGGCAAGAAGTCATTAATATAGTGGAGGGAAATTCCAGTTTCAAAGCAATTATGCGTTGGAGAAGAATGATGCACTTTTTCATGGCAGTCTTTTCCATTACAGCTTGAATAGCTTAGCAGATTTCACTAAATCATAATATGTTTTCATTTTATCTCAGCTTGATCTGTGAAGTTAGTCTTTGTGGTTTCTAAACTTTTTACCACGTGTGTGAGCCCAGATTCTGTTAAAACATAACATGCATTTGTGCAAAGTGTAAAGCCATCCCAGGGGAGATGAATCCAAATGAACGGGACTCTTTTTCTCTTTGTGAAAATATATGATTTGTTTCTTTGGAGAAGATAACCTTCTGGCTGCTTAAAAAAATATTTCCTTGTGCCACAGGTGACCTTAGATATGATTTACTATGCAGTTTCAAGTTCTGGATTGATAGCATATATAAAATTTAATTTAGGAATGGCTGAAGAAAAACATTTGTTTTTTATATAGCAAGAGATCAGTTTATCATTCCTGTCTGAAGTTTTATTATTGATAAGGGAATTATGAGATAGTGTGGTAATACAATGCAAATTTTTCTAGTGCTGCAGCTGAAAAATTAATAGAGTTCTGTGAGTAGTATTTTATTTTTTATGCCTTTGGTTCAGTGTTGACTCATGGTTACTGCTTGGCTTAATTCCTCTTATAAAGCTTTATTCAAATATCGGAAACATTATATATTAAAGTTTAGCGTTAAACATTATTTGTGGTAAATACAAGATTATTTTATTAATATTGCATTATATAATGTAACTATTTTTCACAGTCTTCCCTTTTTATTCAAATAAACATAATTACAGTGTGTTTAGTGTCCATATATCTTTTGCAATGTATTAGGTATGTCATTAAGTCCAGTCACCTTTCCTTTGGTAGTTTTCTTGGTCAATACTGCTATCTCACTCTCTTTTTTTAATTCCAAGATCAAATTACTACAAAAGATAGAAAGGGTTGTGTGGAGGCAATTACTGTATACCTATAACCAGAATCATTTTGGACATGTGTATCACAACAAATACTCTAGAAAGCTTTTAAAGAAAGAGATCCAAATGTTATAGAATTATTCATTCCAAATTGATCACATTTTAGAATTTCAGGGAGGTATACTTGGGAAAGGAAAGAGAAATGGAAATGTTTGATTCAATTATATTGCTCTCCAGCATAGAAATAAAAGTATGATAGGCATGGGATAAAAGTATGATTTTTCTGCTTGTAGTGTAAAATCTCAGTCACTCTATTTGAGTGAAATAATAATGAATAACGGCTAATAACATTCACAAAATACATTTAACAAAATTTAAGAAATCATAGGAAATTTAGCATAACTCTGCCTTTGAACATGCCTGCTTCTTGACATATGTTCTAGATTTTATTGACATTTGATACATGGAAGAAATTCTGCTTATTGAAAATGGAAACAAGACGACTGTCAGAGAATTTATCCTTCTGGGTTTTGGCAATTCTCCTCAGCTGCAGCCTTTCCTTTTCACATTCTTCTTGGTGATTTATCTGATCACAGTAACTGGAAACATCTTCATCTTTCTGCTTATTCTGGCTGATCAGCAACTTCACACACCAATGTACTTCTTCCTGGCAAATTTGTCTTTCCTGGACACTTGCTATAGCTGTATCTTGCTGCCTAAAATGTTGGTCAGCTTGTTGACTGGTGAAAGAACCATTACTGTTCATGGATGCCTAGTGCAATATCATTTTGTGTGCCTTTGTGGAACTACAGAAACATACATTTTGGCTGCAATGTCTTATGACCGCTTTTTGGCAATTTGTAGACCCTTGCGCTATGCTTCCATTATGAATAAGAAGATCTGTTTCCAGATTATGGCTGGGGCATGGATAAATAGTTTGATATTTGATGTGATTCTGGTGGGATTTACCACTCATTTATCCTTCTGTGGTCCTAACATCATAGATGATTACTTTTGTGACTTTCGTCCATTGCAGAAATTATCATGTACTGACACAAGTCTCATTGAATTAATAGCTTTTTGTGAAGCTATTATTTTCATAATTGTTCCATTTCTGTTGACCATCACTTCCTACGTTTGCATCATTGGCACCATCATCAAAATCAAATCCTCCACTGGAAGACAAAAGGCTTTTTCAACCTGCTCCTCTCACCTCTTGGTAGTTTCCCTCTTTTATAGCACATTAATCATTGTCTATGTGTTGCCAGACACTCCTTCCCTTAGACCCTTGAATAAAATCTTTTCCATTTTCTATACAATTATGACATCCTTGTTCAATCCCCTCATCTATACTTTGAGAAACAAAGAAGTTCACAAAGCTATAAAAAGGCTTTTAAATAAAATATTCATGCATCACATGAATCATCTGAAATTTTCAACATCTTTTAACTTTATTAGTTTGCAAAATTTTAATTGTAGGTTTTAAAATCTGATGTAAGGAAGTGGACACTAATTAAAAGTTGTTGATACTTTACAATTTCTTTTGTTGTAAGGATGTAGAAATTTCTTTGCAGTTTCTTATCCTTGAGATATTATTTATATCTTTATCATTGTAATATATGATATCATACTACGATTTATCGTATCACATATTTTTATTTCAGTGTGTTCCATCATTTAGATTTTTCAGGAAAATATTTTTGTACATATTTATTAGATAAAGAAATTTGAACTGAGGGCCTGGGACTTTATTTATTTATTGAGTCATCCTTTACTGATGGAATCTCTGTCTCCTCTTCTATCGCTTTATCCTGTTAATTTCTGAAACCGAGGCTGGGAGTCTGATTGAACCCAAACTGTCCATTGAGTCTTGACACTGTCCCTGAATAAAATGAGAGACTCTGTCAATTTCTCTTCTAATCAGGAATTGTACAGTGTGGTTTTGTAGTTGGTATTGAAAACATTTATCTCCATTAGTATTTCAGAACTGAGATTTGAATATTGTTCTTCCACTGAATGTGAACTTAATTCAACCACATAGTGGGAAGATGCATTATGATCCAAAATTAATAGATTGGTTTTGCGTGAATGCATATTTTGCAACATTGAGGTCAAACAAACATCTCCTTCCAAGAAGCTATTGGAAATTGAAATATGTGGCTATTGTATAAGAATTATCATTATAATTATTTGGTGGTATTCTAAGATGCTGTAACATAGAACCAAAGAGTGGGGAGGGAGAGTAAATATATGAATTGGATGAAACCTGTCCTGTGGGAAGAACCTTGGGAGACAGGGGGAAGAGCTGCAGTGAGGGCAATGGTCAGATAATCTGGGCATGACAAACATCTCAGAAGAGACCCTAGCTTCTTGAGCTATAAAGATGGCAGTGGAGAAATATAATTTCAGATTTACAAGGTTTTTTTTAAATAACCTTACAATAAAGTACAACTCATAATTTTATGTGTGCTTCTTATCTGGACTACCTTAAAAGGCTGACAAAATTTGATGTTTCTTTGGCGTATGCTATAATTCAATTGTTATTATATGTCTGACAACACATCTACAAACTCTCAAGAAGTGTTACCTGAGAAAGACTTAAATTACTTTTTCAAAATAATAAGCTATGTACAAGACAGAAATCTTAAGGGAAAATAATTAATGTAAAAATCCCTTTTGAATTTAGGAGACTGGTTGCATTTTATAGTTTTCCAGAAAACTAGAAGATTAATTTCAAACCCCCAGTGAACTCATTTGAAGGTCTAAGGATACTTTTTTTATATAGTGGTTACCAAGTGCCATTTTGTTTACGCTGCAATTTAAAGATACAGCACTAGTGAGGGTTAGGATATCTGTGAAACGTATACTCACTCAAGGCAGGTAGGTTCTAGTCTCAGACACTTCAAGTCATTTTAAAATAATTAGAACATGAAGACATCAGATAATGTATATTTACATGTAATATGTATATGTGTGTATATATAATTTGATCATTTTGTTTACAGATTCATAAACTTGATGTTTCTTTCCTATTTGTACTGTGACTCAGGACCAGGTATTTATTCTAAATTTATTTCTTTAAAGGTCACAATTGGAAAAAACAAGTATAACAAAATGTCAATAATCTAAACTTCACTCAATTTCAAACTATTTTTATATTAATATTGTTTAAATTCTGATTCTCAATAAAAGTGTTGAGATGATAATTAAGAAATGTATTCAGGTAGCATTTAGATAGTATAGTTATTCTGCCTGTCTTTGAATTTTTGGGAGATGATCTGGTCTACAATTTGGACTTGTCCATTTTGGCAAATGATCTTTGCCCAAAGTTGTGACTTAGAATTGAAAATGATTGTGATGACTAATAATTATATTTTGATGTATCAATGATAATATTTTAATAAAACAATATTTCACTGCTCTTGAATTAAGTTGAAATAAATTAATGGGAGATAAGAAGCTAATTAAACATAACAATGCAATATTTTATACAAAGCAATATGATACCCTTTTTGCAGAAAGTTCAATAGTAAGCAGATCAGGATATAGTTACCTATTTCTTTACATATGTAGAAATATCTACTCAATATATAATTCAATTTACTCAACAAGCAAGATATAAAGAAAAAATATTATAAAAATAAGATGAAATGTATGTTATCAAACAAATCTAATGTAAGACTTGATCACTAGCTGCCAAACTAGCTAAACCATTATTTCTTTACAACAATGTCAATCAGACAAAATTTGACCAACTCAAGATATGTTGAATTTGCATTATTTCATTTGCCAACATGATTAATCAACTGAAGCTTTAAGTGAATTCATGTTTGTAATAAAATGGATTCTGCAGCAAAACATGAAGAAAATCAGTCCCAGAATACAGAAAATAGAACTCAGGATTATTTGTCCTTTGGTTAGTTCTTTGAAATAAAATATTTTATGTTTATTCTGATAATGAACCTGTTTCTGTTGATGTACAATTTATGCATTAGAGACTGAAAATATGAATGTGGAAGGATCCTAGACACATAATGCAATAGTATTCAGAAAATTTGTTAGTGCATGTTTTTAACATCATCATTGTTGGAGACAACTGCAGAAGACTGAGTCTCTATCCTTGCTGTAATTTTTGCTTGGGGGGAGTAGTTGATGGGACTAACATTAACATTCATTGTTGGTTTGTTTCTTGTAATTCTCAATTTTTCAGGTCTTTTGATATTCAGAGAAAAATATGGGTAAACTCTGAAGTAGAAGAACCTTCTGAGGTTAATTATTGGAATGATACCAGTGTTAATAAATCAGAAACAAACCCTTTTGATTGCAATATATGCTCCAAATAATAAGCAGGAATTGTTCTACAAAAGACTTCATAAAAAGATAATGGAAATGGACTACGAAAACATATGTACGATAGGGGACTTTAGTGCAATTGTGGATGCCAAAATAGATTATAGAAGCAGTAAAAGAAGTAAAAAAAATAAGAACACTTCCAAAATCCTGATTGTACTGTACTTTTGAAAGTGATGCAGTCAACAACAAAAAAAATGCTGGCTTCAGAGAAAGGGAACCAATCGGACATCGTAGAATTCATCCTCTTGGGTTTGGGGAATTCTGTTCAGCTGCAATTTCTTCTTTTCTTACTCTTCTTGTTGATTTATCTTGTGACAATAACTGGGAACCTCCTCATTATTGCGCTAGTTTTGGCTGATCCACGTCTTCACACCCCTATGTACTATTTTCTCGGAAATTTGTCCTGTCTGGAGACATGCTATACTTCAAGTATACTGCCAAAAATGTTGACTAATTTGTTAATTGGAAAGGCAACTATTACTGTGAGTCAATGTCTAGCCCAATATTATTTCTTTGGCTCTTTTGCAACTGTAGAAACATATCTTCTTGCAGCAATGTCTTATGACCGCTATTTGGCTATATGTAGACCTTTCCTTTATAGTTTGATTATGAATAGGAAGCTGTGTGTTTATCTTATGGCTGGGTCATGGCTAAACGGGTTAGTAGCTAATGGCATCACTTTGCTTCTCCTTACTCGGTTATCCTTTTGTGGCCCAAATGTCATTGACCATTACTTTTGTGACTTGATTCCACTAGAAAAACTATCCTGTACTGATACAAGCTTTCTTGAACTCATTGTCTTTCTTCTTTCTTTCATCGATGCCGTCATTCCATTTATTCTGACATCCACATCTTACATATGCATCATCATTGCCATCATAAAAATCAAATCCAGCACTGGAAGACAAAAGGCTTTCTCAAACTGCTCCTCTCATCTCATGGTGGTTTGCCTTTTTTATGGCACCATTATCATTGTCTACATGTTGCCAGATACCGCCACCCTGAGACATCTGAGTAAATTCTTCTCCATATTTTATACAATTTTAACTCCATTGATCAATCCCATCATTTATACTTTAAGAAATAAAGATGTTCACAAAGCTTTAGGATGGGTTCAAAAGAAATTGATAATTTTTGGAAGAACTTATTTCTTTTGTTTATAGATACAACACCTGTAAAAGAGTTGCTAAATGAGAGACAGATATCTGTTTTGTTGCCATACAATTTTGACTGTTTTTCTATAGGACAGTAATGCTGTGCCTGATGATAGAGCAACATTATTGGAGTGGATGAATTAATCTATATAGAGAGAGAGCTTGATTTTTTTTCATAAGTGTTTTGTAAGGTTTGAAGGACCTTATAATATAACTATTTTAAGCTTAACACTGCAAGTTTGCCATAAGTATTAAGAACAGAGCAGTAAATTAGCTATTTGGTTTATCAAGTTCTGATAGTTTTAATCATCAGAGAGCATTTTTTAAAAAAAATAATTCCTTTTCTGTACCTAAATTCTTTCTTGGGGAAAATATATAAAATTTATTTCTGATTCTGTTGTGATCTTTGTTCCTTGTTGGAAGAATCACTCCAGAAAATAACAGTTCATGTATAACAATTGCGTAGTTTATTGTATAAAAATATGAATACAGTTATCACTTACAACCACACACACATACACACTGACTTTCTGTTTAATGCAAACAGAGAGGTTACCTAAATTAGTATCTAGTAAGATAGTTCCCCAAAGTTGTCTTGTTGCTCCTTGATTTCAGTAAAAGTTTCCAGAAAAAACTCTGGAAAAAAGGAATGAGAGAAGTAGAAGAGGAGAAAATAAAAGAGCAGCTGACAATAGAATAGAGAAGCTCTTACAATCTATAATCTGATATTCTGACTTTGTTTACATCTTTATCCAAAAGTAACCAGCTGAATCACATTGATGTTATCACAACATATTATGACTATTCAAAAACCACTTTGGGGAGCTGTTAATTTTACTTGGGTTGTTCTTGATCCTGGAAATTCATGTCCTGCTCTGATCTTTCAGTCATACTGGATTCCCCCCCCCCCCCGATCTATGGATTTTTTTCCTGATGTCCACTGCATTGATGTGATCATACATCATATAATTACACTTTTATGTAGCTATGTAGTCAGGTGAACTCTATGTATCGTCGTAGATTGAATGTTCCTTATAGTTTTCATTAATATCAATACCCATCATGATCATTAGAGTTATTTGCTGCAAAGAGGTTATATTCTACTTCAGCCTAGCTTCTCTCTAGTTCAGCCAACCCTTAGCATTTGTATATCCAAAGTAGCCTTCCAACACTCTTTGTATGGTTTACTGTTGTTTCCAATGTATCCTATAATATGGGTTGCCTTGGAGTTATTACCCAAAATATTTATATTGTTGAAAATTTTAGTAATCTCTTACTTGTTATAAAGGAACTTCTAATATTATATAAGCGTAGTGATAATGCATAATAGAAATTTAAAATAGAATGGGATTTAGTGGAAATTTGAAATGTAAAATATATTTTAATGAAAATAATAAAAACTATTCTGATGTTTCTGATTTCTCTGTTAATGTATGCTTATTATGTTTTTTTGTAATATCATTTATTAGATGTTTTCTCAGCAGAATGATATACATTTAAATGACCATTGATTGTATAAATTTGGAAATTACTTTATTGCAATGGTAATCTATATGCCTGACAGAGAGTACATTTCACAAATTGATAAGTGAGAATGGGATTTATTTACTTATAGTGGTAAGTCATCATATATCACCACTAGAGTGGATTCGGACTTACGCTTAGCCTGTGACCTCTACAAGCCATACAGCTTGAATGTATATATTCATTCATTCATTTATTTATTCATATATGCTTGTGTATTAATAAGGATACATTTATTATCAAGCTAATGGAATTTAGTGGAAGTTTAAAATGCAAAAAGAAATATCAATGATATACTTTAATAAATATAATACAATTGTTCTGATAATAGTGTTGTCTTCTTACTGATAATTATAATTGATGTTTATTGTCTGCCTGGTTTAACATTGTTTATTTCATACTTTCTAAAATAATAAATGATAATAATGATAATAATAATGAGACTTTAATAGTAACTGCCTCTTAATGTTTAAAGGTGTTTTATTATATTGGTAATTAATATTCACAGCAGAGGGCCTATTTCATGACATGATGGTCCAATCAGTGCACATCTACACATATCATTTACAGAGATAACTCACAGAATATCAAAACTCTTCTCTTTTGGTATAGCCAGATTTATACTTAACTAATTGCCTTTATGATGTCATTTATCTTGTTTTCAGAGAAGGAATGGAAGATAACAGAATAACAGATTTGGAAGGGACCCTGGTGGTCTTCTAATCCAGCCCCCTACTCAGGCAGGAAACCTTATACCATTTCAAACACATGGTTGTTCAATCTCTTAAAAATCTCCAGTGTTGGAGCATCCACAACTTCTGGAAGCAAATTGTTCTGCTGATTAATTGTTCTATCTGTCAGGAAATTTCTCCTTAGTTCTAGATTGCTTCTGCCCTTGCTTAGTCTCCATCCATTGCTTCTTGTTCTGCCTTCAGGTGTTTTAGAGAATAGGTTGACCCCTCTCTTCTTTAGATATTAGTACAGCACTTTAGATATTAGTACACTGCTATCAAGTCCCCCTTAGTACTTCTTTTCATGAAAATAGACATGTCTATCTCCTTCCAGCTCATTCCGAATGATTTTCCAGTCCCTGTTTTCAAACACTGATTCAAAAATTCTGTTTTCTCACCTGTGCCTTTCACAGTGGATATACTCCACTGCTTTGTTTCAATAAAATTAAGGTCACAGCTATGATTGGTTGCAAGGCTTGAAAAGACTTTTATCTCGAGTTGCTGGTCACTGTCTTCTCAGCCATTTCAACTGTTGTGTTGCTATGTTCACAGCTGATTTGAACTTGCTTTTACTTTTTTAAATGCAACTGATCCAGTCAAATGAACTATCCTCAATTCCAGAAACACAAGCTCTATTCAATCCACAAATCCAAAGGGGCACCTGTTTATTGCTCTGGCTGTGTTCTTTCTGCTTTTCCATTTTTCCAGGATGTTTTTTTAATTTTCCTTTTCATTACTATTTTAATGATATAGTGAGTAATGAACTGAGGAAGCCTTGATGATATTTGGGGTAAAATATCTACAGAAAACTTGATCAATACTTTATTATTGATCTCAACACTTGACTAGTAAGTACAGATAGAAAATATGGGCTCCCTTTATTCCAAGAAATCCATAGATTCCATGTTTTTCTGAAGCTGAATTATCAGAATATTCTTATTAATGGTTCCTATGGATCAACAGAAGACTGTGAGGAACAAATGGAAAATATTCCTATTTCTTTGATGACTGGCTCCCTAAAAAGAAATAGCAGTCTCTTTGCTATAACCATTTCAGCTCACCAGACATGCACATTCATTATCCCTCCTGCTTCTCTTGTGTGTGTTCCACATTGGTTTCATGAACAATCCAAGATAATGAAAGGAAGAACATCATTTCTGGGAGAAAATATGCAAATATGTTGTTTTTGTTGTAATATATAAAGCATCTCAAGTTAGTGAATATACCTAATTCTTCTGTCTGCTATTTTCTCAGCAACATACCTGTGAAATCAATTGGGCTAAGAGAGAGAGGGGGAGGGAGAGAGAGAGGGAGAGTGGGAGGGAGGGAGAGGGAGAGGGAGAGGGAGAGGGAGAGAGAGAGAGAGAGAGAGAGAGCACCAAGGTCATCCAATTGGCTTTTAATTCCTAAGGGAGATGTAGGACTCATAGTTTACTGCTTTGTAGGCCAGTATTTTAACCACTAAACCAAACTGTGTCTCTCTGGGCCATCATTTACCACCCAGCATATCAGTCACTGAAAATTTATATGCCTTCCAGCAGATCCCTACAACTCATTGCCTCTTTTTCCACCACTAATACATCTCTTTAATGGGCTTTTCATTCATTCAAAAGCACTAGAGATGCCTAACTACTTATTCTCTGAATACTATACTATACATATGAAGAAATGATGGTTGTGCTAGTTTCTGAAATCATAACTATAAAAATCTTGTTTTCATTCAAGGTAAAATATTTGGTCCTGGATTTTTTTCTTCTATGAAGCCTGTATGTAGATATTTTTTAAGTAAAATGAATCTTCTCTTCTCCCCATTCCAACCACCAATTTTGGGGAAAATGTCTGGTTTAAAAAAATGCTGACATTCCCATATTTTAGCACCACTGTTTGTTAAAGTCACATAAATAGAAAAGAAACATTGATTATTTGTAGCTATTTCCCAGTTTCAATCTGGTTTATCACTATAAGCTTCTTCTTTTTCAGATCTTGCATTTACTTCTCCACTATCTCTTGGGAAACAAGTGCAAGTTCTGTGGTTCTTGCATATCTGTCAGACAACTTAACTAACGGACCAGCAATGATTTGGAGATTAACATTACTAATTTCTTGGAGAATCTATCAAACACAATTATGCCCTGTAGAACAGGGGTGTCAAACTTGTGGCCCACGGGCCAAATGCATTATGTGCTGGTCACGCCCACCCCCATTTTAGTGATGGGGGGAAAAAGTTGCAATACGGCATGTGACAATGTGTCATCACGAGTTTGACACCCCTGTTGTAGAAGGATTATGCCTTCTGTCATGGCATTATTTCCCATTAGAAGCCTAGATTGCTTTACAGATTGTATTAAGCCATAATATGGATTCATTTTATTTCAACTTCACCTAGAGAGATAGTCTGTGTGATTTGTAAAACATGGTATAATTTCCACTCTGAAGTTCAACCATACCTCACCGTGAAAAAAGAGGGTTGAATTGTATAAGCCTATTATACTATTATACAATACAACATGCCTCTGGCCTGGAGAAAAGACTGGTGACCTACTTCAGTTTTCTTTGCAAAAAGGTTATGGATTGCCTCAAAGATGCAGAAGATACCAACAACCTCTGATATGCAGATGATTACAACATTGCTTGCAGAAAGCAAGAAAGATCTAGAGTGGCTAATTCTGAAAGTTAAAGATAAATGTGAAAAATTTGGACTACATCTTAACATCAAGAAAACAAAGATAATGATGACTGAGGAGAACACACAGATCAGAATGCAGATCAACAATGAGAACACTGAAACAGTAAAGGAATTCAACTTCTTGGGCTCTAAAATTGACCAGCATAGGCACTGCAACTGAGTGAGATCAAAAGGAACATAGCACTTGGAAGATCTGCAATGTTCAGCATGAATAACATCTGGAAGAGTAAAAATATCATCCTCCCAATCAAATGCAGATTAGTCAATGCAATGCAATTTTCCAATTGCGACTTATAGCTGTGAAACCTGGATTCTGAAAAAGGCAGATAAGGGGAAGGAAGGACACCTTTGAATTTATGATACAAGAGATGACTATTACGTATCTCATGGATTAAAAAAACCATAATGTCCTAGACTGAGCTTTACCAAAAATATCACTCAAAGCCAGTGATTGCCAGACAAAGGGTCTCATACTTTACCCATGTCATGTGAGCTGACTCAATCATAAAGTCAATTATGCTGGGAGGGATTAGCAGAAAAAGAAGAAAGGGTTGTCTTATTACCCATTGGCTGGACACTATAAAGATGACCATAGTGGATGTAAAAGAGGTGTTGTGAGACAGAGGGGAATGGAGAATACTGATCCACAGAGTGGCTGAAGGTTAGACACAACTGAATGGCTGACAACAAGCATAGTTAAGTATAGTTTACCCTTATCAGTAAGTGATTTCTTCAAGAAACCAGTACAAACAAATAAAGCTTTCATGCAATGCATAAAGTCAATCCAAGGCATATGAATTCAAAGCCTAGGAAAACTTTTTCCTTTTAGGCTGATTTTATAAAAATACTAGCTAATTACCCGGCTTTGCTCGGTTTTTTTTTTTTTAAGGGAAGTATCTTGTGCCAGCATGACCTGTTGGTTTTTGATGTTGTGTGTGTGTGTGTGTGTGTGAGAGAGAGAGAGAGTGTGTGTGTGATGCGTGCTTGTCTGCTCCCACTTACTTTCG
>JANHJO010007166.1:10149-30751 GCA_032468235.1 Pseudoxyrhopus heterurus | reverse complement strand
AAGGATAGAAGTCCTGCCTGTGGTCTCTGCAGACGTCAGAAGCATCGCGCGGTTTCCAGCCACTATGTCCTCACCGGCATTTTCTCCATTTAAAGCGTGTAGGCTCATCCTAAAAGGCAAAGCACGCAAAGCACAGGATCTGGGAATTTTGCTTCAGGATAGCAGGTGGGTTCCAGATCCCCAAATTCATAATTCAGTCTGTCCAGGATAGCAGCACTGGAATGCCACAACCTCCGAAGATAGGTTCCTCATTTCTTTAAATTAATTCACTGCTGGCAGCAGCCTTGAAACTGGACTCAAGAGCAGGAATGAAAAACCTGCATCCCTTTCAGATTTGCAAAAATGACAGCATTAATAAACTTTCCCCATCAGCGGTCAGGACAGGGCATTTCTCCATACTTCTTTAAAACACAGAATTGAAGGCAACAAATTCTGGTTTGAGCAAGAGTATTTTCCTAAGGGTATTTTCCTGGAGGAGAATACATTCCACGGTCAGGAAGAAAATTATTGGCAACAATATTCCCTTTTTACAAAGCCCCTTAATTCAAGGTAACAGTAATTTTCATAATTATACATTTAGCACTGATGAGGTTACCTAGTTTGGATAATGAAACACCTGCAAGAAAACAACCAAGCTCAGAGAGCAGGAAGGACCTCTATACCACAAGCTTATAAATATATAAATTATGAGTATTTTGATCTTTATAAATAATGTGCATAATTTTGTCGGGCAGGAGGTGGCCATTTTTTAAAGAGCTGCAAACATTCATTGCTGCTGTACAGATAACCCTCAACCTACAACCACAATTGAGCCCAAAATTTATGTTGCAGAGTCAGGCATTTGTGAAGTGAGTTTTGCCCATTTTACGATTTTCCTTGCCACCGGTGTTAAGCAAATCCCTGCAGTCGTTAAATTAGTAACATGGTTAAGAGAATCTGGCTTCCTCCACGAACCTCGCTTGTCAGAATGTTGCAAAAGGGGGTCCTGCGACCCTCATAAATGTGGAACGTAAATCTGCATATAAATCACGTGACGGTGGGGCAGGCTGCAATGGTCATTAAGTGTGAAAAACGGTCGTAAGTCCCCTTTTTTCAGCGCCTCCGTAACTTTGAACGGTCACTTAATGAACAGTGGTAAGACGAGGACTATCTGCACTTATAAACAATTTGCACCATTTTCTCGGGTAGGAGCTGCAAGCCTCCATGGTAGCTGAATTAGAACCCAGAGGCTGGGTTGGAGCCCATTCAAGGCTTAGCATGAATGTGCGTTGTCACCAGGCTATGTGTGTCCGTAGTGTTACTATTTTATTCTTTTTCTGTTTATTATTACTTTTATTTCTGTGTGTGTGTTGTGTATATATTCTTTTTATTATTACTTTTATTTCTTTTATATGGTGTCTCTATATCTTTGTAAGTCCCCTTGAGTTGCCATGTGTGAGTACGGTGGGTGGCAATAAAATTTTTATATTTCTGGTAAATATATGCGTGTGTGTGTATATATATTATATACTTATACACACATATATATGTTACAATAAATACAAAAATTATATTCCCACCTACCCTATGTGTGTGTGTTTATATATGTGTGTGTGTGTGTATATATATATATATGTGTGTGTATATATATATATACGCACACACAATTATACACACACACGTTATAATATAAAAATTATATTCCCACCTACCGTGTGTGTGTGTGTGTATATATATATGTGTGTGTGTGTGTATATATATATATATATATACTGTATGTGTATACACACACACATATGCACACACACATATATTATACACACACACATATTACAATAAATATAAAAATTATATTCCCACCTACCGTGTGTGTGTATATATATGTGTGTGTGTGTGTATATATATATATATATACTGTATGTGTGTGTATATATATATATATATACATACACACACACACACACATATATATTATACGTACAGACGTATTTTTAAAATAAAAATAACAAAGTAAATGGGGGCGTCCGAGTCTGTTCACCCCAGAAGGGCCCCCGCGAGCCCCGCCTTCTCCCCGGGGGGAGCCCCGCCTGTCAGGCAGCCTGGGGGGCCACGGCGACGGGCGGGGGGGGAGTCCCGCCAGCCCCGCTCCCACCGTCCCCGCGAGGCGCCGCGCCGCGAACTCACCTGAGGAAGCGGCCTCGCAGCCCCTCCACGCTCAGCAGGGGGCGGACACGCGGGAGGACCAAACGAACGAACGTGGGAACGGCCCGGAGACGCGCGTCAGCCCGGCTCCCTCAGCGCCTCCACTCGACACTCCCCCCTCCCAACGCCAGCTCCCGTTTCAAATTTGAACGTCGCCGCTTCTCCGCCAATGGCGAGCTTGGAATGGGATGACGTCACTCCCGGACGCTCGCGCACGCGCCGAACGACATCCGCGAAAAAAACACACATCACCTCCCCGGAGGAGGGTGGAGCTTGCCAGGGAGGCGTGGCCCGCAGCTAGGCGCGGAAAGCCGGAAGCGGCGAGCGGTTTGATGTTTTAGCCTTTGTGCGTTTTGCACGCATGCGCGTGGTCCAGTTCATTGATTAAAACGCAGGGACTTATTTGTTTTTATTATCTTGTAACTCGCAAGCCACCCATCTGGTGGGGGAGACGGGTGGCTTAAGCATTGAAATGGATCAATAGGTTGATGTAAGCGGGCAATTCATGCAGGGTGAGAACAAAAGTTCTGAGGAGCAATAATAGCTCTCCAGCTATTACTATTATAATCAAGTTCCAGAACTGTAAATACTGAAATCAAAATTGCAAAACATTTTTTTGGAAAAAGGAAGAATGGTGCCTGGAATATTCAGGGATGAATAACCTTTCCAGGTACAGTAGTTCGTATCTCGGCTTGTCATTTTGGGCAATGCCCTGCAGTGTAGCAGAAAGAAACAACTTTTAAATGACAGGCAAGCAAACAACTCTTCTTTCGGCAATGCATCTAGGAACTTCTACACAAGGCCAGAGGGTGACTTTACACAATGCATGTGCTGGATTTCTGGTTCGAGCCGGAAGCAGGGGAAGCACTGATCCGATAAAGGCAATTTTAAAAACCGGAAGGACTTTCAGAATTCCTGCCGATTCTTTTTAAAAAAAATACTCTATTATTCCTTCCCGAGAAGCCCGTCCTTATCCCTGCTGCTGCAGTACCATAACTGCATGATGAGCACCGCAGCATCTTGGCATGCGACCAGCCTTTCGGGGCCCAGCTATGCAATTATTCTGACAGCCCTCTTTTCTTGCAAGCACCAAGTATTAGCAAGATGGCTTGCAAACTTTTCCCGCCAAAGCGCCGTTCGCCCAAACAAGCGAAAAGGCGGGGGCGGGAGGAAGAGGGGGCGGAGCTCCGCGCGCCGGAGCAAACCATCGCCACGCCGCTTACAGGGGGGGAGCCTTGTTCTGAAGAGAGGCGAATAAAAGCCGCTCCGGGGTCCTTTTCTACCTCAGGGTAGGAACTCGGGAGCGCAGAAAATTCCATCCACGCGAGGCGGATGGATATTACGTCCCAGAGCTCTGAAAGGAAGAAGCGGGGAGAAAAGCATTCCCTCTAGGATCCCCCCCTTTTCGGGGTGGTAGCGCCCGCTTGGGTTTGCGCGCGCTGCGGTACCTGACGCGCCTCAGTTGCGAGGTTGGCGGCGGGATCGCGGGGTTGTCGGAAGCGTCTCGCCCTCATCATGTCGTTTCGCCAGCGAAGCCCCTTGGCCGGCCGGACTCGTAGCAGGTGAGGGCCGGGAGGGTCGCGGCGTGGAGCCGTCGACGGCCAGTGACTGTCTCGGAGCGGCTCTATAGGCCGTCCGCGGAGCCCCGGAGGCCTTTCCTCTCTGCCTTGTGACCCAAATAAGGCGCCTCAGCTCAGCCCAATTTTGGCGGGGATGGCCTGAGGGGAGCCCCCCCCCCATACCTCGACCCTCTGGGTTGTTTTGGGGGTCGCCACTTCCTCACAGGGTTGTTGTTCGGGGGGGGGGTCTCGATGGCGGGCCTTGGATGCCACAAGCTGGACCATCGCCTGCTTTAAATTCAGCTAAAAACCTCGGGTTTTACGCGTGTGTATGCACAAACACGTATATCCACGCAATGCTAAGTAGATACAATGAAGACCCATCAGGTGAGGTTAAAAAAACACCCCAAAAAACCCTCTGATAGATCTGATTTCTCGTCCAAGTGATGGAGGCCGATGCTGAGGGGGAAAGAAAGGCCAGAGATGCCGTTCTTTGGGAAGGAAAGTTTTTAAAGTTTATTTTATAAGCTGCCCGGCTCTGGGTGGCAGTTTATAAAAAGAAAAGAGTGTCAAACTATAAAAGGAAGGAGGAAGGGGAGGAATTACTGATGAAAATGCGTCTTAATCTTTCGGCCTCCCACTTCTGCTTTTTCCCCCTCCAAAGTCCTCATTACAGGAAGTCCTCGGCTTACAGCCGCTTGCTTAGTGACAGTTTGAAGTTACAACCGCCCTGAAAACAAAGCAGTCAATTGGGGAAGCTGGATTCATGGAATGGCCACGCGATTCACTTAGCGACTGCAACAGTTGGATACGAGCACAGGACGACTCGCTTGTCAACCGTCTCAATCAGCGACCGAAATTCCAGTCCCAGAGGCGGTCTCTAAGTGGAGGACCTGCTGTAGCAGGATGGAGCTCTTCCCCCCCCCCCCTTATACCCTACAGGCAGTTCTCGACTTAACAATGGCTCATTGAGTGACCGCTGTAGGTTAGAATGGATCTGAAAAAAGGGACTTAAGACCAGTTTTCACACTTAGGAGCCTTGCAGCATGTCCATGGTCACGTGATTTATATTCTAATGCCTGATAACTGGTTCATCTTTATGACCATTGCAGTGTCCCGGGGTCACACGATCCCCTTTTGTGGCCTTCTGACCAATGGGGAAGCTGGATTCACTTAACTGTGATTAATTTAACAACTGCAGGGATTCACTTAACAAAGGTGGCAAGAAAAGTTATAAAATGGGGCAAAGCTCTCTGAACAAATGTCTCACTTAGCAACTTAAAAGCCTGGGCTCAATTGTGGCTGTTAAGCAGAGGACTGCCTCTATTCAAGAGCTAGGAACAATTCCAAATGGGTGATTCCCAGGCCAGCTTGACCTATGTATCTCCTGAAACGTTGCTTCTAATTAGGAGGATCAATGGTTTGTAACTTCTTTTCCCTGACTGTTGGTTCTTTTTCATTGCCTCTTGGCAGATCAACCGCTTCGTGGAGTCAAGGCAGGAAGCGCGATGCAGATGGGAAGCATAGGAATGCACAGGAGCCCAGCGGTCCAACCATTGATTACGATGCATACGATCTGGCAGATGGCAGATCGGAGAGGTGGGTGTACAGAAACAGTTCCTCACTATTGAGCACAGTTAAGTTCTACTCAAGGCACAGGTGACCAAAAAAAACCTCAAATACTTTGGCCACCTCGTGAGAAGGAAGGACTCCCTGGAGAAGAGCCTGATGCTGGGAGCGATGGAGGGCCAAAGAAGAAGGGGATGGCAGAGAAGGAGGAGGCTGGATGGAGTCACCAAAGCAGTCTTGGTGTGAGGAACTTAAATGGACTCCGGGGGACAGTAGAGGACAGGAAGGCCTGGAGGAATGTCCGTGGGGTCATGATGGGTCGGACACGACTTTGCAACTAACGACAAATATTTTAGCACTGTACTCAATACAGTGGTAACCCGAACAGATGATAATAAGCACCGTTCTGCATAGAGTAACTCAAAAGCACTTCATGATACAGGAGGGTTCAGTAATACATTGTGGATGGTATGGCTTAACCTGTGATGCAGTTGAGATGGGGTACGCTATGTTGTGTGTTTTAAATATTGTGACATAGCTGCTACTTTGTTTTTCCTGCAACTCGGTGTTCACAGTTTCACAACCCCAGAGGGTCACAAGCCCCATTCGAGATGTTCGGACTGGGGGAGTGCAGTTGAAGAAGATGAAATGAGGACTAACGTCAACAGAGAAATGGCAAGGTACAGCAGATCTGCAATTTGTTTAAATTCAATTTGTCTTGCCTAAGGTCAAAAACAAATCTTTATTCTTTGAGATAGTGAGATCTACCCTGTTTCTCCGACAATAACGACCCATCTCAAAAATAAGCCCAAGCCTAATTTTTTTGTGTGGAGGCTAATATACGCCCTACCCCAAAAGTAAGCCCTAGTGAAGGGGTGGGTGTGGCCAGGAGGCAGCCCTTCCTGTACTTCAAGGTGATCCTCCTGCACCTCAAAAGAAAATAAGACCCTGTCTTATTTTCTAAGAAACACGGTAGTAAGGTAGGGAAGGTATTACCCCTTTTCATGTGGCATGCACTTTTGCGTTCAAAATAAAACAATTTTATGCCTAAGTTGGAGAGTGTGCTATAAAAAAGCCAGCTCTGGTCAATAAATCCAGTAGGTCAGGAAAATGTGGGTAATAAGAGAGTTGCCATCTAAGAAATGTGAGGATATTGTTAAATGTTACACTTATTAATAATAAAATACCAACAAGGGTGAAGCAGAACAGCATTATAACAATACATGCACTGAAAATAACTATTTTAAAAATGCTTTACAGATACAAAAGAAAGCTTCTAATAAATGAATTTGGAAGAGAAAGGAAGACCTCTACTGGAAGGTAAAAAAATATAATTGTTCATAGCAAATCTACCAGGGATGATCTGTGAAATGGAGGCTGATGAGAATGAATAATTGAAGCATGGCTATATTAAAAGTGAGCGGGAATGAGAAGATATGAGGGAAATGAAGAAAAGGGGAAACATTTCCCATGATTAGGGCAGAATAGCACTAAAAGTATGGGTGGGCCCCCAAATAAATCTTTCGGCTTGTGTCTGAGAATGCAAAGCCATGAAATGGGAATAAATGAAAAATAAAACTATTTTTTCCAGTTCGGATTCCAAGGAATCTACAGCAGCTGTGGAACTGGAAACTGACGAGGCTGTTCTAATGAGGAGACAAAAACAAATAAATTACGGGAAGAATACGTTGGCATATGACAGATATATTCAAGAAGTTCCTAGGTAAGCTTTGTTTACTCACAGAGTGGAGATACTTTTTGGTACAAAGTATAATTTGTAAGTATTGGGGCAAACTTAAGGTTTTGGTGTAAAGAAAATGAATTTTTCCTCCCAAGAGGCACCTATACTTTTTTTTTGTCTCATAAATCACTTAAATCTTTTATAGGATTATAGATGAGCCAGCATCTTGAATCAGATGCATAAATTGTATTTCTAAGAAAGAGACATCCTTGCTTTTTTGGTGGGGGAAGGGAAGCAAAAGGGAAACTGATAAAACGAGAGGTCAGAAAATTATCCCTGGAAAGTTGCCCAATAGTCATACTGATTTCTGGCTCACCCACTTTATAGTAAGTTGCTACTATAATTTCTAATTTCTGTTCTCACGAATGGCTACATTGAAGGCTGTGGCAGAATATTCTGAGAAGCTGAACGTCTCTGATATCAAATTTGCACTAACTTATTCCTCTATGTAAACAAATATAAACTGCAGTAGGGCATTGCTGAGAGGAGGGTGGCATAGGCTTGTTGGAAGACCAGCAGTCCTATTTCTGAACAACGGTGCACATAGAAGGCCTGTTTTATCTGCTTGGAAAAATTTATTTACCCAGAAAATGCTGCAGTGCTAAATTGCTGAAGGTTGGCGGCGTGCTAAAAGTAGCTGAACTGTTTCTTTCCAAGGTGTCTACGGGTTCCAGGGGTCCATCCAAGGACTCCAAATAAATTTAAAAAGTACAGTCGGAGATCTTGGGATCAACAGATCAGGCTTTGGAAAGTTGCGTTGCATTTTTGGGACCCTCCCCACGAAGAAGGCTCCGATGCACAAGGACTGTAAGTAGCAACAGTGTCTCTTAAGGCCGCGTAAATAGCCTTTAAACATGGAGGATTATTTTAATTCAGGAATCATTCGGCAGGAGCAAGTTTCTGAAATTTATCAGGCTTTTTCCTTATAAAGCAAAGTTTAGCTTAAGGGCTGCATAATTCATTTTTGTGGAATTGAGTTCAATAGCCATAGTACAGGTAGGCCTCACTTAATGCCTGTTTCATTTAGCAATCATTCAGTTACAAGAGTGCTGAAAAAGTCACTTTATGGCCGGTCCTTCCACTTTGTCCCTGGGTGTGTGTGTGTGTGTGATTGACAGTTGGCCCTTGGCAGCCAGCAGGCATTTGTGATGGTTGCAGCCTCACAAGCTCACGTGACTGCCATTTGCCCACTTTTTTTGATAAGTGGAGTCAGTGGAGAAACCGGCAGTGAAAGGGCAACTCTTGGTCACGTGATTTCTCGCATAAGGACAGCAGTTGATTTGTTTAACAGCCACATCGGAGGCCATTGTGGTCCTGTGGTGCTTTGCTCACTGGCCACATGGCTTGGCAAGATTGCTGCTAATCTCAATTGTGGTTACGTGAGGACTACATGTAGTTTTTTTACAAAATGTACGGAGGTATAATGCTAAGTATGTTGATACAAGGATTATTAACTGCTGCTTGTCTTTTTTTTAATTTCTTAAAAAAAAAACTAAATTTAACATGATGTACTAGCAGTCATCAGAATTGTATGCCACCTCCAGAACATAGTTGGTGCAGTAGAGTACATGCAGTTATTTGAAAACAGAATTATTTTTCTGAAGGTTTTATTTATATTGCTATCTACTTATCTAAATACAAATGGACATTTACATTAATAATAGAAAAACCTCATCAATTAAAAAGTTGCTGGGATACTTTTCTGAATTATTTAAATGTAATACTAGAAATCATTGGAAAATACATGTGATTTATACCTTCAATTCCTATTTGCCTAACTTCCAGCAAATATTGAGGTCACTGGATGACTCAGGAGGCAGGTTTTGGGCCTAAATGGGTTAAGCTAAATTCTCTCCGTTATCCCAATGTTAGAAACAGGTTTTCTAATTTGCTAATTCCGTGTTTTGTTTTTGCAGTAGCCCTGTTGATCTGGGTGATATGGAAACAGAATCTGTAGGAAGTAATTCCTTGGTGCAACAGGGAAGTTCCCAAGACAACAATGTAAGTAATTTGAAGCTTGGCTTAAATTGTAATATTGTGTCAGCTAGTTGTGTAGTGTCTGTAGGAGTAGTCTATGGTTGGCCATCCTGAAGCCCCCTCCCCCAATCTTTCCCTCTACTATCTGCCTCTTTTCTCACCCTAATTTAATTTCCTCTCTTTTTGCTTCGTTTCCCAACCATCTTGCACCAGGCTGTCTTTTCTTCTCCCTTCCTTGATGCTTCCTGCCATCAGCACAGTCACTGCTTTAATTAAGTGGGACTTAACCAAGCGGGCGTCTGTGGCGGAAGCTGCACTGAATGTGCCACAGTGACGCCCCTTCAGCCATCGGAATAATCTTGGCTAATGTCTGTCATTGCAGCTGTCAGAGTAAAGTTTAAAATATTTTCTCCAGAATAAGGCGGCAAGTTTTTGGTGGGAAATGAACGGGGGGAAAAGAAGAAGAAACCTGAGCGAAGGGAGGTCGAAATTAATAGGATATGAATGAGTCTGTGGTGTGTATAGAAAAAAAAACCAGGTGTGAGTCGGCAGGCGCCGGCACCCAGGTGTTTGTCGTGTACAGTTTTATTGAGAATAATTGTGATTTCTTGAGGGTAGATCGTTCACTACAGGTGGTCCTTGAGTTATGACTGCAATTGAGCCTGGCCATTACAGTTGTGGGTTGGGACGGTCGTAAAACAGGTCACCATGTGACCAGACTGGATTTTACCTCCTTTTCTGTGGTGGCAGTTAAAGCAAGCGCCCTGATTGTTAAGCGAACGGCATGGCTGTTGAACAGGCTCATTGTTCGCTAGGGGGTGTTTTTTGCTGGAAAACCAGGGAAAACGTTGGTTTCTGGCAAAACCATAAATCATGGTCAGGTGACCGCAGGATGCTGCAAACAGCCATAAATGTGAGCCAGTTGCCAAGCACCCAAAATGGGGCCACGTAGCCACGGTAGGAGTGGTGGTGGATGTCATAACTTTGAAACCTGGGGGAAGGTCCCATCTGGAGGTTCTGTTTTATATTTGAATGGTCATAAGTTGAGGACTACCTGTACTTCTGAGTATTGAGAACTATGTTGTCAAATTATCATTTGTCTGGGATGGTATAAGGGCTCCTACCATGGGCAGGGAGTTGGGCTAGAAGACCTCCAAAGTCCCCATCAGCCCTAGGGTTCTATGCTTTTTGATCTAGTGCCCAATAAATACAACATATTTCTTAAGTAAAATTAACCAATAATATGATGAAGTTCCTGGTATGTTAATTTGGTAACCTTTTGTTCTAGGTGACTTGTACAGACACCAAGCAAAGCGAGAAGAAGTATTGAGCATTGATGTGATCCAGCTAAATCCAGCTAGAGGCACTTCTGGTATGAAACGTATGTGACCGGTAGAATCGTGTGTCCTGCAGGGGCCGTTTTCAGGAAGGGGCAACTCCAGTAGATTCAAATAAGAAATTTTCCTGCGTTACCATCTAGAGCTGTGGCAACTTTAAGATGAAAATCAGTGTTTCTCTGACCTTTTTTGAAAGCATAAAAATGGAGTCATGTGTAATTGTGCAACTGCCTAATTTATATACCTGCATATGAAGCAGGTGGCTTTGTAAGCAGTTGGACTATAGTTAAGAAAAACCTGAATGAGCAACGTTGCCACAGTTTTAGCAGTTTTAAAACATGAAATTTGGGTAAGAAAATAGGTTTAGCACTTGGTTAATGTCTTTTAACCATGACACGTGTGTAGGCAGGAAGAGGTGGTTCTGCACTCCGTCCTGCAATTTTTAAAAGTGAGAATTTATGCTTTTTGAATTATTTCTTTCAGAATTACCAAACAATTGGCAATAACCTTTTCCCAGGATATGCAGGCCTCTTCGAGAAATAAACGCCCTCTTTTGGGTGGCACACCTCGCCGAGTTTTAAACCGATAACTTGTAAATAGTTTTCTGCAGGGCTGTGTGAACTTTGAAGGGAGCCTGGGAATGTTATTTTTATTCATTCTTAATATAATTTTTTTTACTATTGTTGCTGTTTTTGTATGGAATAAACTATAAATAAAGCAAGACTGCCTTTGTATAACTTGAATAAATGTCTGTCGTTTTCAAGCATTCTGAAAGGAGATGCAGATAAAGATCCAGATACCTCCAACCAGCTGTTCACACAGCTAATTGCGGTTATAAGTGGAGGACTAACTACCAGAGATTGAATATATTTTCATTTTTTTAAAAGTCATTTTGAAATTGCAGCTGTGTTCCCATAGTTTGGGTTATTCCACTGAATTTAATCAGATGGGTTCATTTCTGAGTGAAAGAATACATGTGAATGGATTGCAAAATGAATGCCTTTGGTGCAAATGTTTTGGAATATCTGACTCAAATTGTATCTTGCTTTGGGATCTGCAGACCCCAAAACAACTTTTAAGTCTGTCCCTGCAAGACTGAATTGCACAAATTCCAACTCAGAAATGGATTTACTTTCCAAGGGAGTAGACGTGGCTGGTCTTGGGAGGTGTGACCGCAAAAAGTCCCTTTTCCTGGCCATTGTTGGCCTGTTTTGCTACAGTTGAACAATTACTGATTGGATTTCTGCTTTCTGAAGTCAGTAGTCCATTCACCCTTCAAGAAATGCCCTTTGATTATGTAGAGCTGGAGCATTTGTGCTTAAGAGCATTATTGCTCTTAAATAAACAGGCACCCCAAAAAGCGGCATGGGAAATACCAATGTTTAATTGAGTCAAATTGCATGTGGTTTTTTTCTTTGATACCACCTCAGGAGACGGTATCTTTTCATATGCCTTCCTGGCAAAAGGCCAGCTAAAGATGTTCATGCACACGCGCACACAGAGAAAGTCTCGTTCTGCTTGCACAGAACTAATTCCTAAGAAGCGGTGGGGGTGACCCTTCAGAGAGCTCCTTGGCAAGGTTTTTAGTTCGGGGCTAATTCGGATCAAAGTCCCCTCTTGTCTGCTTTATAATTCTTGTAAATGCTGTGTAGTTGTTCAACTAGACGGCGACATCTCATTTTCAACCACTCTTTACCTTTTGGCCTCGTGAATTATATGAAAAGTTTATTTGGGAGGACACCAGCAAAATATCCCTGAGAAAATGGACCCGTTGGCTGTAAAAAACAACCTCAAACCACAATAAGCTTTTGCTTAGCCCTACTTTAGCTCCCTTTCTCATGTCACCTGGCTCCCTGGGCTTAATTCACGTTTGTCTCATGGCCGTTGCATTCTCTCCCCAAGCTCAGCGGTTCTCTACGTGCATCTACAGGGAAATTGGGGGGGGGGCGCCTTTTTTTCTTTCTACATGTTTGAACCATTTCGCCTTGAGATTGACTCCAGTGTCAGCTGACTGAAATAAAATCCTTTTTCTTAAATGTATTCAAACAACGGTGATAAGTAATCCACTAGCCGTTTGATCCCCAATATTGAAACAAGGTGTTGGAAAAAATAAATTTCCCAACGCTGTTACTTAGTCCACAACAGAGCTGGCATTGTGGAGGTACAGGTAGTCCGTGACATACAACCACAACTGTGCCCTGAATTTCTGTTGCTAAGCAAGACAGTTAAAATGAGCTTTGCCCCGTTTTATGACCTTCCCTGCCACAGTTGTTAAGTGAATCAATGCAGTTAAATTTGTAACACAGTTAAGTCAATTTGGCTTCACCATTGGCTGTTAAGGTTGCAAAAGTAATGAGCCTGGGACACTGGATCATAAATCCATGCCAATTTTGATCATGTGACCATGAGGATGCTACAACAGTCATAAGGGTTAAAAAGTACTGTGTCACTTTTTTCAGTGCCCCCGTAACTGGCACTTTTCTCCTAGCTGAAGCTCTGTTCCGCAGTCTGCACGCGTTTTGAGTATTAGTTGATTTGGGGTCAGGTATCTGTTAAGGGCACATTGCGAAAGTGATTCCCATAAAAGCTCATGAAATTGGTTTGTGCTTTTGAAGCTAAGTACGTAGCATGAAATCTTCCCTGCTCCTTCCATTTTTTGTAATACCTGAATATATTTATCTAGACATGCAAAATGAGTTGGAACAAGGTACAGCAGTGATGCATGAGCGGACGCCTCCCTTTGCCACCTTTATCATTCCTTCTTGTCAGTTATGGAAATGATTTTCAGAAATTGAAAGCTGTGGAAAAATACAAAATAATAATTAAAAAAAAGGCTCGAAGGAAGAGGAAAATTGGATTCCACTTTTCCAATGTTATCTGACTTACCCTTACCCCAAGCGATACGAAAAGTAGAGTCTAAAGTAGTCCTTTTGGCAGCCCTTATCTAAGAAGCAAAGTTGGAGCAGAGACTCTCAGCATGTGAGAATGTTGACATAAACTTGATACAGCAGAGAGCGCAAGAACCTCCATTACAATATGGCCCAAACATTAATCTTTGCAGTGTGCAAAAAAAATAAAAAAATAGGTGCCATCGTTGCAGGACAACGGATGCTATTACAACCCACCACTAGATGGCACCGACGTTCCAGAAACTCAACTTTGTGATCTACCCTTTGCAGGAGCATCTGGCGCCCAAGAATAATCACGGGTGAAATCAAAGTTGCCTTGCCTACTTTCCCCTTCCGTGTGAGAATTTTTTCCCCTGAACAACGTACATGCCTAGATAGTGGAAAGTGTCTAGTCTAGTGAAGAGAAGGATTAGGAGTGATAATCTTCCTGTAATTGAGGAGCTGTCACAGAGAAAAGGGGGGTCAACGTCTTCGCCAACGCACCCGAGGGCAGGATAAAAAGGATGGAAACTTATCAAGGAGAGATCCAACCTGGAATTAAGGAAAATTTTCCTGACGGTGGTTATTCGAAACAATAATAGTATAAAGAGCAGATGGTCTTTAAAGCAATGAGTTTGTTTCCTTTTATTGTGTAACGGAACTCCTAGGGGTGACTTCATAATAAATCCATGAACATTTTGGGGATACCTTCGCATTGGCTACTGTGGGAACTGATTTTCTGTGATTGCTCCAACTACATTGAGGGTGTAAGTAACGCAGCAAGTTTTCTTTTCTTTCAAATCAATAGAAATATTATATTCAAAGACCTCAATATGGGGCCTGGATTATGCTCCTAAAATAATGGAATTTCATACCATCTCATGAGCTTTGGTTCTGTTGACCTGGGATGTGGCAGAGAGGATAGTCTGACTTAACTGGAAAGGAAGTTGACTCTTGACTTCCAGAAATGGTTCTAGGCTGTGATTTTGTTCTTACTCTTCTGGACTGAAACCACCAGATGGTATCAAAGATCATAGAAGAATATATCCACCTCCTGGTTCATGCCGAGAACCCTTATTTCAGTTCTGAGCTAGTCTTTCGCTCTTTTTTCTACGTCTCTTGCAGAATTGGAAGTTTTTGGAAATAAGCCCTTCAGATGAAATCTAACCAAATTTCATGAAAGCTGTTGCTGAAGGTTGTTTGCTAGAAAGAGTGCAGAGAAGAGCAACAAAGATGATTGGGGGACCGGAGACTAAAACATGAAGAAGGGTTGCAGGAATTGGGTATGTTTAGTCTAAGGAAGGGAAGGACTAGGGATGACAGGATAACAGTCTTCCAATATTTGAGGGGCTCCTTCAAAGAAGAAGAGCGGGTCAGCCTATTCTCCAAAGCATCTCAAGGCAGGACAAGAAACCGGGAGCAAGGAGAGGAGCAATTTCTAGAACTAAGGAGGAATTTCCTGACGGATTAACCAGTGGAACTGCTTGCCTCCAGAAGTTGTGGGTGCTCCATCACTGGAGGTTTTCAAGAAGAGACTGGACAGCCCTTTGTCTGGAATTGTACGAGGTCTCCTGCTTGAGCAGGGGGTTGGACTAGATGATCTCCAAGGTCCCTTCCAACTCTGCTATTTTGATTAGGGCCCTGGAGGCCTCAACATGTTTTATGCACTAGATACCAATTTAGGCACACTAATTAACTTTCATGCACAAGCAGCCCATCATCTTAAGTCAACATCCTGGGTTTGATTTTTTTAAACTCGGTATCAATATGTGATCTCTGAAAGGACAATACTAATAAAATGTAACACAGTCCTGACACAAATTGAATGTTTTAGACATATTCAAATCCTGGCCAATCTTTACATCTCCAAGAAGTCCTTCAACCCGATATCCTTTTAAAAAAAAATCGATCATGTGGTTATTGGATAAATAAAATATGTGATTGTTCAGCACATAAACACCCTTTGTTAAATGTGTCCGTCAATAGACAATTCGTATAAATGATACTAACTATCTTCAGAGGCATAATATCACCTTTATTGATAAAATAAATCTCCGAAAGACAGATCAAATGGACGTCAACTAACCATGCATGACATTAACAGGAATTAGCCCGAAAGCAACCCACATGAGACAAAGAATTTTCAGTCCAAAGCCATCATACTTTGTATTTCTTCTCGGTATGTACGACAAATGCCACCAAGGCTGTAAACCATTTTATCATCTTACATTTGTTTTGTCCATGTTCGTCACAATCTATCTGGCCATCTTTCTCTGGGTCTTCCTAGCTCTCTTAATGTCTTTCTCAAGACACTCACTTCTAAACGCATGAAAGGATGGAAACGAGCACAGTTCCCGTGGCCAGAGGATGCCGGACACACCAGAAACAGTCTTAAGTCAATCACAATGAGCTAAATCAGAAAATGACGAGCTTCGTTGTGTCACAAGTGAGCTCAAAAAACGCTCCCCAAGGAAATTCTACGTCATACTGGAGAAACACAACCCTCTCTTCCAGGGCAGCGAAACTTCTGCATTAGTGACTTAACAATGTCTTCAGAGCATCAACCAGCAATCACTGAACTGAGATACAGTAAAGTCCGCTCTTTTGGGCCAGCCATGGTTTGATGCCTCCAGAAGGGGCTCCCAGTTACTTGCAGGAGACATGAGCTGTCGCGGGATTTGTCCTGCAATCAAGAACCGAGAGGCAGGAGAATTTGAAAGTTTTTGTTGGCTTGGTTGAGACTGCACAAAAAAGGGCAAAATGCATCAGTGCCCTTATTGCAAGGGAAGGGCGAAAAGTGTTTATTTGTATTGTTTGTTTCCAGGTATTTTCAAGGATAGGGCTGGGAACCCAACTCCTTTTATCTTTCTGACTCTACGGAGCCTTTTTCTATCCAGCAATTTCAGAATTGTGCTCTAGTAAATGCCCAGCCCACTCCACTCCCAATTCCTGGCGTTCTAATATTGCAGTTCCAACTTGTGCTTTGAGATCACGAGTCTCTTGTTCAGCTTTGCTTCCTTGGTGGCCTCAACCAAGTTATTCTTTCCCTGGCTTAAGCCTTTGGCTTACCCACCTACAGAATGAGGAGGAATAATATTGTTCTTTCTTTCAAAACTGAATGGGAAATAACAAGACTATGAAAAGCAAAGCCACCAGAGGGCCTTTGCAGGGTGGTAGACAAACAGCTGTGTGTACATCTGGATGTTCCTAACACCTGGTAGATGAAGTAGGGATTGTTATCAGGTTTCTGGAGCAGCTTATTCAATTCCATGCTTCTCTCTTGTACGATGAGGTATCACTTTTCCTGACCAAACCTTTATATTCAAACTTGATGTGGTTCAGAAGGAATCTGAAATCTGCTGATGTGTTTAAAATTGCAATGATCTGGCCTGGGTATTCATAACGATGCTTCACCCTGTCCAAATTTTGATAAACCTGCTGAAGGTTTTTGAAAGTTTTCTGCTTTCACACCCCTTGATGTCACATATGCAATGGTGCCAATTGCACAGATCTGTTTGTTTTATGCATTGCTACGACAAAGGAATATGTGAATTTTGACAAAAATGTTTGCCCCTGTGCGGTAAGCAATAAAATTGGTGTCTATATTTATCCCGGGAACACTTGAATCCAGTTGAAAAAATTTAGCCTAATTGGCCTGTTTGATCTTACGGTTGCAAAGTCTGAATTTCAGATTCCTTCTGAACCACATCAAGTGTAATAAGGCATTACTTGTTATATATAAAACTTTTTGCCATTTTAAAAGCATGTTAAGAAGCTAGTGTTCAGGTATTGAGAGCCATCTTCATCATTTTAATCAGCGGATTAAATTTTCAATTCTTCTGGCTCACCCAATCTGATTTCAAAGTACAACGACATTTTGTAGGACTATAATCCCTGAAAAATAAAAATAAATTAAGAGCTAGAAAATTCTCCAAATCCATTTTAATGTCATGACTGAAGCTCCCTCCTTCTTGTACACCAAGATCCCAGCAGTAGAACCACAATATCGGGGAGAGAGAGAATGGTGAGGTGGAGAGAGGTGAGGAGCTGTGTCTTGTATTCCCCACAGTCTAGAGATGCATGGCTCTCCGCCAGACGATTCAGGCTTTCCAAGGCTTTCCTTGCAAAGAGAAGAGTTACGACGAGTCTTAAACAGCCGATGAATTTGACCGTTTAAAGTATGACATCCAAATCCTGGGCATCCTTTAGAACAGGGCGAGCATATTTTCTCTCTTTTTTCCTCTGAGACAAACCCAAAATGTTTAATGTTTCCGACGTGCCATTCTCTGGTCACTTCCTCTCCTCCTTCCCGCCCAACCGCTTTGAGCCAAACGATCAATGCTGCACCTCTCAACTTTCCCCCCCTTTTCCAATTAATTAATTTAAATTGACCATTAAGTCAGCAGAGGTTTTGATTGATATTTTCATTAACAGCCCTCTCATGCAGACCTGTCCAACACCTAAGAAATGTATGATAATGTCCAATCTGCACGAAGGGCCTGAGCCTCTCCCTTCACCTCTCAGTTCCAGTGACTTATTACTCGAATTGTGCTGGCTGTTTCATTGAGTGTAATTTGAATACAGATTAGCTGCCCTGGTGTTCCAGAGCTTTAGCATTATCATTACCGGGGACAGTAATTTGACTGATGAACACGTGGGTTATCACAAGGTTATCACCTTCACAGTTCTGGAAAAGTCTCCCACCCGACACGTGGAAGGAAAGACGCCGGCAGCTTCCGTGCCAAAATTAAGCCCTGTAAATTGGTTCCTCCAATAACTTATTGAATAAATTCCTTTCCTAATTAAAGAACCGATATCCCTCTTTACTCTCAGATATTCCAAGGCTTTATTAGGTTGATGAACTAATATCAATTTGACTTTCTTAAAAAATGTGAATTAAGCGCCTTCATCCAATTACACACGAGCGCTCCATACGTGTAAAGTGATTTAGAAAGCTAAACGGACAAAGGAAATATATTGGCTTGAGCTCATGAAAGCAATTATTATTCGGCCACTCCTTCTCAAAAGACATGCTTTTTCTTAATTAGGAAAGAATGAAAAAAAAACTCTCCATAATTTACAGGAAAAGAAATCCAGACTGGGATGATACTGAAATTTCTGCTTAAGTTATAGTACAGCTAGGCCACTCAACTATAATTATCCAGTCCTGTGATGAGTTTAAAGTACTCAAGGCGTTAAATTCAGCTCCATTATAACAGAAAACCAATGCTTTATGCTAATCTTTCAACTCAAGGAATGTGAAGGATGCAAAAGAAATGAATTTATAATTTGAACCGAAAGGAAAGCATTAGTGTGAAAGTTGCAGCGGAGCTGAATTCATTGGGGCAAAAGGTTCAGAGGTTGTGATAAATGCACCTGTCAAAAAGCCAAATAAATCCAAAATTCATTGTGCATCAAAAATGTTGGAAGTTCAATTTACAGTAGCTGCACAGATGACATGGAAAGCTAGTTTAAAATGAACAAACATCAAATGCTGACAAGTTTGAAAAGCCAATTGATTCCATTCAGGACTCATTATCAGCAATGAAGATTTAATGGGATCAGGATTGAATTTCATACATTCAAAATTATCTGTCACATGATATTTTCATAAGAAAGTATCTGGGTGCCTGAAAATCACCATAATATTCTTTGACCCAAAATTGTAAGCACTTCTTATGAAAAAATATTGTCTACAAATTCTAGATTTTGTGCTTCTATAATATAATTGGAAGAAAATACCCAAAGCAATGATTTTAAAAACAAAAATGCTTTGCCAATGAGGCCAGTTGATGTAAATCAATTAATCATGAAAACAATTTGGCACGTGGAAAATTGAACCTTCAGTTAGATGCTATCAGCTCAATATCCTTTATATTGTCCCTGGATAGAGATAATACTTCTGTTATCTTCCTGAGAATCTACCTCCTCTGCTTTAACAGAAATGATCAACTGATAGTTACAAAACCCTTGATGTTTGTCCTTGGATGAGAGAGGCCCACGGAGACATAAAAACATTCGTTACTAGAATTGCAGTGGTGAATTTTTACAACCTGGTTAAAGTGGGGGATTCAACCTTTCTGTGGGATCTCTGATTTAAAGGGGTCTTTAGGGAGGAAAATGCTCTGAACATCAGGTGGAAATGCCTTTAAATGAAGAAGAAGACCACATAACCCATCTGCCTAAGTATTTGGAAGTTTATTCCACTTGAAAGAAGAGCACCAGAAGAAGCTGGAGTGAGTTGTCCCTTTGGAGTCACTGGGTTTTTAGTTCCATCCTTCCCATGATTTCATTCAGCTCTGTGCTTAAAAACTGGGATTCCAAGAAACAGTGCCTTGATTAGGCGAAGCCAAACAAGGCCCAACCTTCAGCAGAAGAAGCTTCCTGCTTCCAGAAGATTGGATTTGCTTCTCTGATGTTGTCCTGAACTGGCAAAGCATTGCCACAAAGAAGAAGGGGTCAATCTAGTCTCCAAAGGACCAGAAGGCAAGACAAGAAGCCATGGAGCTGAAACTAACCAAGGAGAGAAGCAACCTAGCACTAATGAGACATTTCTTGACAGTGAGAACAATTAACCAGTGGAATGGCTTCCTTCTAGAAGTTGTGGATGCTCCAACACTGGAAGTTTTTAAGAAGAGATTGGACAACAATTTGGCTGAAATGGTACAAGGTTTCCTACCTGAGCAAAGGGTTGGACTAGAAGGCCTCCAAGATCCCCTCCAGCCATGTTATTCTGTTACTTTCATTTTTCACACAGTTGTGCCTTTTCAAGCAGGAGCTGTGAGTTCAGCAAGACCCACAAGTTACACATCATCCCATCCAAGGTCAGAGATGAAATATCCCCTGATTTGGCCAGCCCAAACACCAAAGCCAGCCAGTCAGTCATGGTAGGATTGAGTCAGACTGATTCATCTGAACCCTCATAGACTCTTGAGACAGAACTTTGACGGCTTCACATGACTGGAGTAAAAAGATATGGTTTCCATCTGGAGCCTCCAGAAGTTGTGGGTGTTTCATCACTGGAGACATTTATAAAGAGACTGGACAGCCATTTGTCTGAAATGATCTAGATGAGTCTCCTTCGTGAGCAGGGGGATGGACTAAAAGCTATCTGGAGTCCCTTCTAACTCTATTATTCTGTTAAGAAGGGAATGTCACATGTGAATTGGGTACCTGGAGATGTTATTGCCATCCCAAGCACCTTATTGTGCTTGGGATGACAATAACTGATTGGGTGGAGCACAACAAATTGTGGGAAGTTCTTAAAGAGATAGGAGTACCAGACCATCTTATTTGTCTCTTGAGAAACCTATATGCAGGTCAAGAAGCAACAGTGAGAACTGGACATGG
>JANHJO010007164.1:21323-32809 GCA_032468235.1 Pseudoxyrhopus heterurus | reverse complement strand
GTGTGTGTGTGTGTGTGTGTGTGTGTGTGTGTGTGTGTGTCTATATATATATATATATATATATATATATATATATAGTGTGTGTGTGTGCGTATAATTTCTATTTTTTTTAACTGTTGTGGGCTGCTCAGAGTCATATGGGCAGTTGTACAAATTTGATAAATACATATCAAATGTTGTTAGGCTCTTTTTACCAGTTACTACTGAGCAAACCAATGGATTGGTTCATTCTGAGGGGGCCTTGGTAATCTCTGAGCCTGGTTGTTTTCTGGCAGACGTTTCATTACCCAAACTAAGTAACATCATCAGTGGTAATGGGGAGTGGTGTTTGCTCCAAGGGACAAATATTCTCCTCTATTGATTCACTCTGTCAACACACCAAATCTTCTTGCTTTGCATAGCCTCCATTAAGTCTGTTACCCTCAGTTAGATGTTGTTCAGTCATCAGTATTGAAGTAAATGTCACTCATCAGTCCCAGTTAATACAATTTAGGTGTGGTGGGGAGAATATTTTGTCTCAGCTGGCAGAATATCTCGAGACATCCCTGCCTTCATGTGCTGCCTTAGAGAGAAAAACACCATCACTGTTAAACCAAAACATTACTTGTATGCAAAAGCAAACGCAGATCCAGTTCTAAAGGAAGACACAGTACAAAAAGTCACAGCAAAAGAGGAAATGTGGGAGAGACTCATCATGAGAAGAAACCTGAGAACAGATCTGAGTCTGGGATAACTAGACCGCCTCTGTTTTACACAGCTTTTTGGCCAGCCACTATTTCTTAAGAGAGAACAAAATGACAAAATGACTCAGTGGTGGACCTTTGAATGAAGGCCACTTCAGAAGAGCGGTAGAACAACAGGAAAGCTGTCAGAGGGTAGAGGAGCACAAACTTTTCTTTGCCCATCATTTTTTTCCCAAACAGCCCTTTTACCATTATCTTTGTGCTTTGTCCCCAGACTGGAAATTAGTCCAACTAGAGGAAAATTTGTCATTTTAAAAAAGGGGTGGGTGGAGAGGAATGATGGGTGAGAAAAAGTTCAGCATTTATCATAAGACAAATGCCTTCCCTTAAAGCAGGTATCTGCCAAATAGAATTGTATGTCAGAGTGAATAAATAAAAAATTACCATGCAAGATTAAACTGTGTTTGAAATTCTTTCAACTTTCCAGTCTTAGCTGTTGCTCTGGTAGTCTATTATTCAAGAACTGAACAGGTTAAACCCTGGCTGGATTTTTCAAGACCAACCAAAGTCAGATATTTTGCTGTCACTTGAATGGGACAAATAAGGTAATAGTTTCATATGTAACTCAAATTAAATAATAGAGCTTAGTTAAATAATAGAGCTTAGTTAAAATATGCACTTTTATACATAAACAAAATAACAGAAGAAAAACCCATCAACTTAGCGGATTAAATGTTGTGTTTGAATAAAAAAACATTCAACAAGAGGTCTTCATGAATTACTTTTCATAGGGAGTTCCATAAATCTGTAATTGGTAGATCAGAATAAAAAGATTCTCAAGAAGATCTCAGCACATAGCAAATTCATACATAAGATGATCTATCATGTACCCTGACACTAAACTTTCAAGGTCTTTAACAACATATTTTTTAGGTCCACAACTGGCTGACTTCTATGCTCCCTAAATCACAGGTGCCAAATTTGATCGCGTCACGTGATGTATCACATTTTTTGCCTTTGCAGAGCTGGGGTGGGCGTGGCCTGCATGTGATACATCTGGCCTGCCAAATGCCAGTTTGACACCCCTGCAATGGTTGAGGTAAACAATTTAACTGCAGCCTTCTGAACCAAGAGTATCCAAGCAGACTTCAGTAAGGTTTCACATTACAGGTGTCCACCTGACATGTGACTGATGCATGTGTTACCATAACTAGATCTGACTACTTAGATGGGGACCAAAGATAGCTAAGCAACATCACTTCTGGACACAATTGTAATAGAGAATGCAAGAGTATTCCAAAAGTACAAACTTGATTTTTAAGTTATATGCAGTTTCTTGATGTAGAGATTCATCTTGGTTTCTGAATCTGAATAAATAATAAGCCATTTGTTATCTATTTATGTTTAGTAATAATTTTGTGTTAATATATTAGAAACCGTTGACTCTTCTGAGACTGGTTGTTTGCTTTCCCTTCGAGTCGTGGGCCCAAATCTCCTCTTTCACTATAACTTGCCAAGGTGCTAACAATTATTTTCTTTTTTATAAAAAATATAATTTGATTTTAATTAAAAAAAATTAATAGAAACTAATAGAAAGAAAAATGAGAAAAGAGCAAAGGAAAAGTTAAAATACAAAAGCAAGGAAAGAAATAAAGAAAATACAAAGAAGTAGCTTCTGATTTTCTTTACAGCAGTTATAAGTACAATGATAAATTTACCTCTTTCTCTACGTATGGTTACAGCATAACTTCATTTTTTTCTCTATAATCTATCTTGTTTTATCATCAAATCCATAAATCAAAAATTTATTTTTTTCTGGTTCATGCAAAAAATGTATAAGGGGTTTCCAAAGCAATAAATGATATTGTCTGTTCTCTAAACAAAGATTTCTGCAAATTTCATTTTCTTCACCAACCATTCTTCCATTGTAGTAGTATCAAATCTTTCCATCTACATCTTGCTGCAGTTGTCATGTATGAAAACAAAGTTCCATTACTTTTTTTCTAACTGTTTGTCTGTCATTCCCACCAAAAGAAAAACTTTCAGTTTCAACTGTGTATTAGTCTTTAAAAATGTCTGTTATGTATTTGAATCCAAAACTTTCTGTATTTTTGCAAATCCACAAAACATGGCAAAACCTCTCTTCTTGTTGTCAGCTGAAATAAAATCTCCACTCAATTTTTTATAAATATGTGTCTTGTAGGCAGATTATATCTTGTTTCAACTTTTTCAAATAATGAGGGCTTTTTTCCTCCTTTGGGGAGCAGTTGCTCCATTTATATTCCATATTAAACATTTGTAATCTATAATCAAACCAGTTTTTTTTTAAAAAAAATCAATAATAGCACATGGTTCAATGTTGTCCTTTTCAGTTTCTTGTTGCATCTACAGGTAGTTCTTGACTTACAACCACAACTGAACCCAATATTTCTGTTGTTAAGTGAGACAGTTAAGTGAATTTTGCCCCATTTTACGACCTTTCTTGCTACAGTTGTTAAGTGAATCACTGCTATGCAATGAATCATTGTTAAGTTAGTAACACGGTTGTAAAGTGACTCTGGTTTCCCCACTTACTTGCTTGTCAGAAGGTTGCAAAAGGGGATCACATGATCCTGGGACATTGCAATGGTCATAAATATGAATCAGTTGCCAAGGATCTTAATTTTGATATGACCATGGGGATACTGCAACGGTCATAAGTGTGAAAAATGGTCATAAGTCATTTTTTTCAGTGTCATTGCAACTTTGGACAGTTACCGAATGAACTATTCTAAGTCGAGGACTACCTGTGTTGGATTTTTTTGTGTAGACACCCCCATTTGTATTTCTTCCAATCCTTCCTTGAATGTTTTATAAATCAGAACTTCTGCGGGTTAAACATAAAAATCACAAATTCACAAGTTTGTCCCATCATTATGGGATCTTTTTCTTCTTTAATCTTTCATTCAGAAAAATGACTCTTTTATATAGGATTCTGATAGGAATTTCTTTAAAAACAATGATATCTCTGTAATCAGTCTTTAGTCTCGTATTGCTGTAATACTTGATTCCTTGTCTTCTTCCTGAAAAGTGGACCAAACATCCCTTGGAATATGTCTTGTTATGGCAACTCTTGAAATAATTCTACAAACTTCTGTTTCTCCCTCTGTATCCTCCTGTTTCCAATCCAAAATTTTTGCCAAGACTCTAACAATCTTTTCTCTAATATCTTCATCAGAAACTTCAGGGATTACTCTAAGTTTCAAGCAAAATTCCTTTCCTTTCAGTTCCAGTAGAGTTGAATAGCCTATTTCTCTTTACAACTCTCTCTATGACTTGTCTTATTCTCTAAAATTTCCACTTTGTTATTAATTTGTTTTATCTCTCCATGCACTTGTTTTACAGAGCTTTTCATCTTAACTTCTTCTTTGATCTTTATAAGTCTTTCATCTATTCTTTTTTCAAAAGCTGTCAATTTAGTATCAACTACTTCTAATTTATTACTAATTTGATGAAATAATTTCTGCAGCAAATCTGGTGTAGTTTTCTTTCTGCAAGTTGCTTTGTCCTCTCTGTTCTTGCCCCTTTTTGAGTAGTTGCCATTATTAAAAAAAAACTCAAACAATGGAAAAGGAGAAAGCAAGTCGTCCCCCCATTTTTCCCCTCCTGTCTTTTATCTTCCTGTGGTTTTAAAACTTTTGTCTCTGATGACATTCTGTGATTGCAATCAATATCACAATCCATGTCTCCCTGTGCCTTTAAGATTTTCAGTGCATTTAAAAATTACTGTACCTTTAAAACTTATGCCTCCATGACAGTCAACATCATAATCTGACTCAAATTATACCTACCTTTTGTTGTTGTTACTGCTGCTGCAAAATCTATCAATTATTTGTTTGAAGCATTCCCACAAAACTTGTTTTCCCTAATTTGTTTTAATCTAATCAAAACTACTCTCACTAGAAAGTAATCTTTCAAAGTAATTGTCCCCTTTATTCATTTTAATCTTTCTTATTTTAACTTCTTTTAAGCTTTTTGCCAAAAGTTCTTAAGTCTTAGAAGCTATTTTTTTTATTGCTTTGTACTACCCCCACCCCCACCCAAAAAAAGGATGATTCACCAAGGGGAATCTTTTTCTCCATTCAGAGAATCCGGCTTTAGTTGTAAATTAATTAAATCCATAGTGATTAAGAAATGAGGCATCTGAACTTTATGTCTGTATAGGCTACACCACAGTTGTAAATTTGAATGGAATCCCTCAACTCCTAGCCATTTGGCTTGTGAGCTGTCTGCATAAACTTCCATTTTATGCAGTTTACTTACAAGAAGCAGTTATTCACAGTTCACATAATCTAATAATCTCTCTTTTATCCATAGAGATTCTACTGGTAGGCATTCAGCTCCTGGCTGCTGTTCTCCACCACAATGTTGTGCCCTTCCGAGACAACCAATCCACCATAATCCTTACTGGATACTCAGTGCTAACAATTACTTTCAAGGCTCTTGCTTATTCTTTGGATAATTCTGTCTTTAAACTAGGGTTGAATACAACAGCCCTTTAAAGAGAACGCAATGTGGATAGCCAAGGAACCACACAAATGGATCATTAAACAAATCAACCTTACTCAAGGCATAAATTATTCTAATTTTGACACATTAGGCAAAGACCTACCTCTGTAGAAAAGTATCTAACACTGGAGAGGTGAAGGGTAAGAAGAGAATGACCAGCAGTACAGGATGGATTCTGGGTAGAAGACCTGAAGGACCAATTTATGAATAGATCATCATGGAGATCTGTAGCATGTATCCATGTGGCAATTAAGAGTTGACATCAACTTGATGGCACAAAATCAAAGAGGAAACTTTTCTAACATACCAAAGACCTTTATTGTAGCATATAACAAATTGCTTTTTATTTTCTTCCCCTTTGTTTTTAAAATATGTTTTCTATGTTTGGCCAATAAAAAATGTCAGTCCCAAGCCCCTTAGATTTTTTGGGTGTTTGCTTGAGCACAGAGTTTCTGCATGGTTATGTCAAAATAAATATCATATACTTATTAACCATTGAATATTCAATCAAACAATAAACAAAAGCTTTGTCAGCTACCTAATTAACAGGAATTCCACCCTTATAAAAGAGAAGCCATAAGAATTATAAATACAGTCTTGGTTTTCTTTTTTGTGCTTGGTCCTCTTAGTTTCTTACCACCTCTTACAATGAAACAAACTATTTCCCTTTTTTCACTGACCACATACATCATTTAGGGAAATTACTATGTATAACTGCAAATTCTGATTCAGTTTTACCCCACAAGGATTTAACTCATTCTGGGAATTGCTACAAGCTAGTCCAGTCCAACACGCAAAGTGTATTGCAACTTCCTTGTTTTATTGTTGGTAGATTTAAAATGCACACACACACACACACTGAAGTTCACTCTCCTTTCCCAATATTGACTGTCCACATTCAGCAGTGGGATCACTTACCTATATGAGCTGGTCTTGGTGATCATTCCAGTTTACAAGCTATAGAATATTGATCACAAAGTATTTGGCTCAAGCTATGTATCCTTTGTGCTACTTTGAAAAATAGCTCTGTAACATTCTAGTATATAAATAAATGGTATTACACATATAAGGTAAAGGTTCCCCTCGCACATGTGTGCTAGTCGTTCCTGACTCTAGGGGGCGGTGCTCATCTCTGTTTCAAAGCTGAAAAGCCAGCACTGTCCGAAGACGTCTCAGTGGTCATGTGGCTGGCATGACTAAACTCCAAAGGCGCACAGAACGCTGTTACCTTCCCACCAAAGGTGATCCCTATTTTTCTACTTACATTTTTACATGCTTTCGAACTGCTAGGTTGGCAGAAACTGGGACAAGTAATGAGAGCTCACTCAGTTACACTTATACTAAACAATATAAAGAACCAATATATTAAGGTGCCTGTTTTAATCATCAGTTGACTTACTTCAAAACAGCTGATACTATTCTCTACAATAGAGAACAATCTAACTTAGGAGGCTCTGGGGTCTGGGCCATAAACTTGATACAGGAGAAATGATTCACAAACACTATAATTATTGGAGGACCAATTCTCCCATCCTCCAGTTGCCCGAAACCATTGCTTTCCTTTCATTAATGGTAAGACTGGCCCTGTTTTCTTAAACGATTTGTTTGTCATCCAGGAAAGTGGAGTAAGGAGTTAAATATGACATAACTTTGATATTTTTCAAATATGTTCAGTTGTTTTGTGCTATTCTCTTCTTGATGTCTTGTTTTGTGTTATAAGTGGATGTTGGTGTCTACCTCTGCCACAACTATGTAGTATAAGTATTATTTTTTTGCATTGTATTCTCAAGCTCTCACACATTTACCTTTCATTCCATACTGATTCTTATGCTGTTTATTGTTCTTTGTGCAACTTTCCAAATTTAGAGAGGAGTTCTAGTCATTAAATCTATTGAAATATATTTTCATTCCAAGGTAACTTGGTTTTAAATAGGATACCGAAGGTATTTTTTAAAAAAAAAATTGTTATAAGGCAATGCATGACATTAACTTTTTCCAGCTGCACACAGAATATTTTAAAGAAAAAATTACCATAGAAACAACATATACTACAAATGTGTTTATCACATTATTCACTAATGCAGGAAGATATTAAAATGAATCATCTCACAGAAGCAACACCCTACATCTCAAAACTCTGCTAAAATTTGTGAGCCTTGCATTTCTTCCTGAAAGTAAATTACAACATGGCACTTCTGTAGATCAAGAACTTCAGACCATAAAGTATCATCAACACACACAAAGCTAGCAGCCTAGCAAGCTTCAACCGTAAAAATTTTAAAAAAAATAGAAGAATGTATATTTCACAGATGTTTCCTGTAGGATCAGTAGGCCAGTGTTGCCTACGTCCAGATACTAGCAAAACAGTCAGTACAAACTGAGGTGGGGAAATGAGGCATAACTACATTACAGACTTAAGCTGGTTTAACAGTCATTTCCCTGTTCAAAGAGAACCCTGAGAGTGGGTCAATGGAATAACAAACTCTTGGGATACTCATTAAATAATGATTCTTGTGATCTTTGGAGTAAGCCCTGAATTACAAAAGCATAGCACTTATTGGGAAGCAGTATTTAAGCATCAAAAACCAAGTAATAGCTCAGGGCAGGAATCCAAATTAAAGCATTTCAAACAGATGGCTGTGTAGCCTCTGCCTAACATCTCCAATAAAGGGGTGTGTAATTGGTTTCAGTGAAAGTGCTTTTACTATTAGATTCTAACCAAACATTATGAGAACTTTATCCTCCTCCCAACTTAAATCCATTATTCCATTTCAGCAGCAGTGTGGAATAAGAGTGTAGCTCTTAAACATTCTTTCTATGACATCCTTTTAGATATTCAAAGAATGCTATCACAAAGTTTCACGTTCTCTGAAAACCATAATACATTACAAAAGGTTGAATTGACAAAGTTCTACCAGGAGTAATCTGCCTCAGATTCCTGCAGATCACAAGTGCTTATGCCTTTAAAAAAAGTAGTTAAAGGTGTTACCAAACTCCTCCTAATTTTTTTACACCTCTCCTCATAAAATGTTTAGAAAGCAACAAACAAAATGCTCCAAAACAGACGCTACATATCTTCCTTGATGCCAGGTTTTTAATTACTTCAGAATTTTAGCCTTCAATTATCACCTTGTTATTCCTTTCTCAGTTTCTCCCCTCATGTACTCATTTCATTTACATTGCTAATAATAAAAGGTTTATAAATTAATGGTGTCAAAAGACTGAAACACTGACCTCATATTTCTGTTACCTGGGGATTGGTAACCTGATGCTGGTTGAAGGAAGAATGTATGAATATAATAAATACAACATTGCTTTAGTAGACCTGCCACTACTTTTTTAATTTGTTGTACTTCCAAAGTAATAACCACCATCATTTCTAGCCAGTATGGACATCGATTGGAACTGTAGCCCAATACAATTGGGAATTTCAGGTAAGGTAAAACTACCATCAACAAATGATAGCTACTACTAGTAGCTCCTTACAAGGACTTGATTCAGGTGCCTAGATGACCATGGTCTGCTGAATAAACTACAAATGACTGAATCTGTATTGCATGCTAAGCCATAAAGCATGAGTCACCCAATAGGCAATGCTTCAGAGGTGTCTGCGGGATGTAGGAGTCAAAATCTGCAAAGGAACTGGATATGGCATATTGATCAAAGTCCTGCCTCTTTAGTATGCAAGTGTGACATTTACACATATAGTAAAGGAGCAGAATATGACTTTATGCCTAGCACTTTTCAGATTTGACATTCTTCCACCCATGGGTGCCTCTATTGCAATAAATCACAACCTGAATTAGTGTAAGAATCCACCAGTTCATTAGGATTCTTAGGGTTATTCCAGATTCTCAGATAGCAGTCTTATGTATTTGTTTAATATATAAGGTTGCCAAATTCAAGCAAAATGACTCTGGTTGCTGTACAGTATAACATTTTAGGCTATACCTCTAGGAATTTTTACTAATGATAAATCAATGGAGCTTATTTTGAGTAAACATACATAAGATTGTATTAGTGTTGTGTCCATTTTCATATACATTCCTCCAATCTCTCAAAATCCTTTTTTCTGCAATTTATTAGGCATTTAAAAATCCTGCATTTATTATTATTCCAAGATAGGATTTCCATTAGCAGAAGAAAACGAATCTTTGAAACCAGAACTTTTCTTACAGGGAATAATGCATAGAAAAGAGTCATGGAGATGATTTTATGTATGATCCAGTGGTGGGATTCAAATTTTTTTACTACCGGTTCTGTGGGCGTGGCTTAGTGGGCATGGCTATGCGGTCGGCCAATCAGAGGTATTTATCACGGTCAGCCAATCAGAGGTGGCATTTGCTGGTTCTCCGAATTTTCGCTACCGGTTCTCCGGAACCTGTCTGAACTGGATGAATAGCACCTCTGGTATGATCACTGTTGCAAGATTACTATATGTGCAAATATTGAAGCACTGAGATAACGTACAATAGTGGAATGGATGATGAAAATGATAGAACTAGCAGAGATGGCAAGGTTGACTTGTTTGATTAGGGAAAGCTCAATTACAATTTTAGTGACTGGAAATACCCTACAGATTTTTGCTGAAAAAAGAAAAAAATAAATTTGTGATTTATGGGTCTGCTCATTAGAAGGGCAGCTTATGAAAAGAAAAAAAAACCCTATGTGATGAACAAACTTGTAACCAGATGGGAAACCCTTTCCTTATAATATTTTCCTTTTTTTATTTTTCTATTTCTCTTTTTTCCCCTACCTTTTCTTACTATGTACTATTTTGCTTTGTCTACTGTTTTTCTCAATATTTATACAGTTCTATGTTGTTAAAATTAGGTGTAATCTTATCTTAATTCTAAATAGGCATGATAAAAAAGCTTTACTCAGGTAAAGAATGTAAATATAAATCTTTGAAGTAATGTTTGTGCAAATAGTTTCAGTTAAAAAAGCATGGAAAATAGCTTATATCTCCTTGTATTGTACATATGATTTTTCAACTGTAAGAACTGTGGACCATCTACATGAATGGAAATGTCAAAAACATCTTTGCAAGAACTTGGAAAATTACTAGTATTGTGTTTATCACTATTGTCATTATATTTATTTATCGAAAATGAATCTAATATTTCCAGATTACAAGAACAATGTATAAGGCAAAGTGTTGTGCGGGAATATTTATACTGAACTGCATATAAGACACAAAAGAATAGTCAGATGGTTGATGTTGCATGTGGTTTGCTTGGGAGGAAAAAGAAGACGCCTGAAACAGGATTTGAGGGAAAACAACCTCAGTTTGATGTGGCTGGAATGCAAGAGAAGAAAGCATAATCTGTTACCTTCTGAAGTGGTGTTTCTTTCTGATTAATTTCTTCTCTTGAAACAAACACAATGCAAGGTAATATTTCAGCCTTTCTCTGGTTGCTGACAGGGAATTCTAGGAGTTATATTTCAACTCATATAGTAAATATCATATACACAGTACAGAATAACAAAGTTTGAAGTGCTCTTGGAGGTCTTCTAGTCCCTATACCATTCTGGACAAATGCCTATCCAATCTCTTCTTAAAAGCCTTCAGTGATGGAACAGCCACAACTTCTGGAGGCCTGCCATTCAATTGGTTAATTGTTCTCCCTGTAAGGAAATTTCTCATTAGTTCATCAATGGGTCTCTCCTTGATAAGTTTCCATCCTGCCCTGAGGTGCTTTGGAGAATAGATTGTCCCCCTCTTCTCTGTGATAGTCCCTCAAATATTAGAAGGCTGCCATCATATCACACTTAGTCCTTATCTTAATTAGTTAGACTAGATATATCCAGTTCCTGCAATAGTTCATCATATGTTTTAATCTCCACCCCCTTAAGGACTTTTATTGCTCTTCTCTGCACTTTTTCTAGAGTCTTAACATCTTTTTCTATCATGGTGACCAAAACTGGATGCAGTATTCCAAGTATGGTCTTATTATCAAAGCAGTATAAAACAGTACTGACTTCATTTGGCCTTGATACTATTCCTCTTTTGATGCAGCCTAGCTCCATTGGCTTTTTTGGCAGCTGCACACATTGCTGGATCATACAGTATTTAAACTGTTGTCCACAAGGACTCCTAGATTCCTCTCACAGTTACTTTTGTTGAGCTATGTACCACCTATTCTATATTTGTGCATTTTTCTTGCCTAAGTTTATTGGATTACATTTTGTTGGATAGGGTCCAGTGTTCAAATCTGTCAAGATCCTTCTGGATCTTGAGCCTATCTTCTGAAA
>JANHJO010007164.1:10783-21303 GCA_032468235.1 Pseudoxyrhopus heterurus | reverse complement strand
CTCCCCAGCTTGGTGTTGTCTGCAAATTTGATGAACTCCCTTTCTATCTCCTCATCTAAATCATTTATAAAAATGCTGACTGGGTGTCAGCATTCCAAGTAAACCACCCATAGAAAGCAGAACTCCGAGGCAGGCAGGTTCCTCAAAGAACAGTTTATTGGATACTTCATATTGGAACAACTGGTGAAAGCCGACTCTGAAATTTCCTGCGGCTTTCACCTAATTAAAAGTAAAAGTTTCCCCCTTCCCCCCAAGTCACTGGTCACGCTGTCCAATCCAATTGCTGGTCAGTTGCTTGGTGACTTGCTCCTCCTCTGGCCAGCCATCTGTGAGAATATCCTTGGTTCCCACAGGAAAACTTTATTGTTTTGGCTACAAAAGCCCATCTAACTATTTTCCCCCTCCCACCATTGTGTGGCAACCCTGAAGCCTCCAAGATGGCTTCAGCCAGGTTCACTTCAGGGTTGACACTGGACCTAAAACAGAACCTTGGGGTATCCCATTGCTTATTTCCCCTCATGTAGATGTAGTTCCATTAAGGACTACATGTTGAGTGTGATTTGTCAGCCAGTTACAAATCCATCTGGTGATGATGCTGTCTATCCCACATTTTTCTATCTTACTAAGAAGTAGATCATGGTTATATATGGTAAAGGCTATACCAATTCAGGGCACTAATTATTTTCAAGAAATGTGTGTTCTTCTGAAAATTTTTAACAATTTAGAGAAAATGATTTAGGGTTAAAACTGATAAATATTGTTAGAAAGCTTAATAGCGTAGATATTTTTAAAATCTACTTTAGCAAAATATTCTGGGACTGATAATGAACATAACTCATAGGTTTTATATTCTGCATGGTATATATTGATGTCAATGCTTAGTTAGCCAGTTAAAAAAAAAATTGTCCTTTACATACCATGGTAATCTGTACAGCCTCCTGGTAGTTTACAATAATAAAGCAATATTAAAACCAAGATAAAATATGATAAAAATGTCAATAAATTACAGCACTATAGGGGGCACACAGATAGCTTACCCTGAATAATCTCCAGGAAGGCTTTGTTCTTACTAATTTCCAGAAGTCCACTAAAATAGGTATATAAATTTGATTAATTAAAAAAAATGCTTGCCTGAACTTAGCCAAGACTGTTCCATAGCATGGGGATGAGAACCAAAAATAATTAACTATGAACTCCTATCCCTCATCCTATGGTAATAGGAACCACTGATAAATTTTGTAGAGAGCATATACTGGACAGCGTGATTCCCCCAGAGAAACAGTCCTGAGGGCACCTGAAGTAGGCATTTAACCTAAACTATTGTTAGTTAAAACCAGCCCTTTGAATGGCAGTCTGAAATCGATGAGGAACCAATATAGGTGGCTGTATGGTTATAGCAAATTGATTTGGCAGCAAGTGAATTTGTGGCTTTTGAACCAATTGCAGCTATCGTGTGGTCTTCCAAGGAAGCCCATGCAGTACAATTGTAAGGTGACAAACATATGAGTGACTGTTGCTAGGGCCTTCTATTCCAGGTAGGGCCCGTCACTTTCACTAGGTAGACTAGACCAGGAAATGAACTCCGCAATGACTAAAACTTTTGAGATTGGCTACAGTAACTGAATCTGATTGTGCTGTACTTCCTCCCACTTCTCGTACTTTAGTGAATTAGGGAGGCATCAGTCTGAGCTGCTTCCAAATGTTGTTGTGTTCTGAACTTAAAAAAGTGTTTCAGTCCTAGACTAGGCAAATATGTTTAAACATATAGTGGGAGGATGTTCCAACTAACCAACACCTTTACATGAAAGTTATGCACAGCAGTATGGGGTCTTTACTTTATATGCACAGATTACTTGGTTCTTGAGAATCCTGACAAACAGTGTTCTGAACTCTGGGAAGGTAGGCAAGCCACTTAAGCTAGCATGCTTATAAATTTCTCATAAACTTTAGTAATAGATGAAAGATTTTAGAAAGACCAACCACAAACACAGGCCATAGTGGAAGAAAGAGGATATACATGTGTGTCTTCACACCCATCATTCTTTTATCCCTTACTCTTTTAGACTAAATGTCTTTAAAGGTCTATTTAGTCTAACAGCTAAGGAAGTGAACCACGTTATATATGTATATAGATGTTAAAAAAACACTTCTTTAAAATATTTATATAGCAACTTATCTTGTACCAAACTCTGTGCAGCTCACTCCCCAAAAAACAAAACAACATCCATCTTCAATAAAAAAAAATTTAAACCAAAGATACATATCCAAACACATACAAAAAACTGATAGGATTCCTAGCAGCTGCATTATATGATAACATGTTTGTTTTGTTTATGTGTCTTTGAGTTACTGTTGATGCCTGGCAACTGTCTGGGCAATTCCTTGCAGTTTTCTTGGTATGATTTCAGAAGTGGTTTTCCCCTGCCTCCTTCTCCTCTTCCTCCTTCCTAGGGCTGAGTGGGAGTGACTGGTACAAGGCCACCCAACTGGCTTCCTGCTTCAGACAGGACGAAAGCTCATAGTCTCCTACTGGCAGTTTCTAGCCTGGTGCCTTAACCACTACATCAAACTGGGCCACTATAATATAAAGCATCCACAGCAAATTAAGAAATTGACAATAACAATAAAATATCCACAGTAAGAATATTTTTTTAAAAAAGACCAGCTAATGAAATATGTCATAGCAACAATAATCATTGATTTAATAAAATCAGATCCAGATGATCCAGGTCAATCAACCAAGGCTCTACAGAACTACTCAGTATCGCACATCTTCTGGAATGAAATCATGGTTGGAATTATTTTATTTCAATTAGAAGGCTATTTCAAAGAGCAGGCCCTTCCACTGAATCATAGGCCTTAGCTATCCTGACTTGAGAGATAGATCTCTACTAGCAGTAACTCTTGAATCAGCTGGATTTTATGTATAGTGGTACTGACAGCTGACTCGAGTTGCTACTAATACGTATACTTGTGTGTGTTAGTATATATATGTAGGTATATATATTAATACACATTTTGTGTGTATTAGTGTATGTATGTATATATATGTGTGTGTATATTATGTGTGTGTGTTCTTCACATTCTCCAGCTGACAAACACACACACACAAGGCAACCTTTCTTTACTTGAAGTTTTCCACAAGTGCTAGAACTCCCAGAATTTCAGTTCTGTCTTACTGGGTTTCAGCTTTTCAAATTTTGTTGCTGGTGCTGTCCTTGAGATCTACCCTACCACAAATCTTTCCATTTGGGACCATTTCCAGTGCATTTTAAAACCAACATGCAAATAGTGGAGTTTTTTTTTTTTTAAAGGATGATAAGGAAGCAAAGTTCTGAGGAGTCTGCAATACACCAGTGCTGGCTTGCAGGTAACAACATAACTGTGAAGGAAATATCTAAGTTATTTTGCAAAATAAACGTGTGTTTGGTGGCAGCAGTTAACAAATATATATAAAAAAGCAATATGATTCAAATCCCCCCATGAACTTTCAGAGTGTTCATTTCAGATAGAAAGGTGGGATATAAGTTAAGTCAATGAATTAAATAAATGAAATAGTGTTTAATCATGCTACTTAAATTACATTTTAATAATGTTGATTAACATTAATTTTATACTGAATAGAACCGGATAATTGAATATTTAAAGGCCCTGCCTCACTATAGTTTTAAACTGTATTTTAACATACCAACTTCATCTCAAATAAGTTTAGAGTTGTCATTCTGTGATGAGCCATTATTTCTCATTGAAAATTCTCTTCATCAAGCTATCTACCCCATTATTTTGGAGTCATGTCAGTCAAAGTGCTACAATCCAAGCAATGCTGTTGTGTTAACAGGGCCTGACACATCTGGGTTCTCCAAATATATGCTCTTTATAGTTTTCTTCAACAAGTGTTTCACATCCTAAAGCTGATAATGTCAAAGTGCTTCATGTTGCCTCACAATCTCAACTGCACTTGCAATAGTGGAAAAAGTCTTTGTCCATGCAGAGAGCATGCACCAAAGGCTCTTCCAGCTAATTCAAATGTAGATCAAGACTGTATAGACTGGGATAAAGTGAAGAGGAGTGCACATGAAGATGAAACTCCTCTTTGAAGAGCTGCATGGCTCCCCCAAAGTCGTTGCATTCCATAGTGTTCTGTAATGGTTTCTAACATTGTCTTATGATTCCTGTGTTTCTTCTTCCCAAAGCTTGACAACAATTTTGGTGGAGGCATAAAATGAAGAGTATTTTTTTTTTAAAAAATTACCTGTCTGTTAAAATTATTTCTCATTTCTTATAAAAAAATATTAGATTGTGTCTTGGCTAAATGAAATAGCTAGAATGGAGCTAACCTTCATTAATGGTTCCTCAATAAATTGTTATTGTTGCAATCGGGCCTATCTTAATTGTAATAGAATGAAATTTTAAAGATCCTTTATACCTTGGAATTTTATCTATGGTATCTATTTGTTTGTTCCTGCCATATTCAAAGTTATGAAATTGCTGCTCATTTCGTAGCAGGCACCTGCCAATGGTTGATCAGCTTGGCGACACACTTCCTGTTATAAGGCCACAGCTCCTTGAAATGAGATTTATGCAAACTTGGCTGTTCTGATGTCACACTGGGCAGTAACAGTTTGAAGAGTATCTATGCTCTACAGAGGCTTGGAGAAATCAGGAACTTGCGATATATCTAAAGAAAGACCTCACCTTAGAATTCTTGAGAGAAAGTATAAAAAGTGATCAAGCCCAGAAGAAGAAGAATAAAAAAAAACCCTTAATCACTGCAAAGGGTCTTCAAGGAATCCCAGGAATTTTGTTTCACGTTTTATTTTATTTTTTCCTTTTGTTTGATGTCTTTTCAAAAAGCTGGATAACTCAAATTAGAATACTAGTTCACAAAGAAGTTGGCTGAATGTTACAGGCTTGCAAAATGGAAGGTTTTTCCCTCATTTCCCCTGTGAGTATGTGAATTAATTATGGTTTTGCCTTTCTGCCTTTGCCAACGGAATTGATTTGCTGTTGAAGATTGCTGCATTTCTGGTACTCATAATTCTTACAGGTTTTGTGGTGGTGCCTATTGAATGGGAAGTTAGTATTTCCTCTCTCATACTCTTTATCTCTGTCTGTTTTCACTGATAAGGCACTATTATTATTTTAAGGCTTTAGTAAGTTGGCTGAGTTTATTAAGAAATCTGGCTTTGTGGTTGAAATACACATTTATGGGTTCTTAATACCTGGCTGCAACATGAAGGGTAGCGGATACACATGGCCAGTCTATCCATTTATTTTCCAACTCAGTTGTCTCAGCAATTTAGGACAACAAAGAAATAATTTCCCTGCCCGGGTTAATTGAATAGAATATTCAGGATTTTTTTTTTGTTAAAAAGTGATATGCTGGAATACTGTAGCAATAGGGTCTTCCTTTTCTGAAGATATCTCATCCCATTTACTAAATCAATTAATACGGCAGCTTTATAGTTTTCAAAGACTGTTTCACGTATAAATTTAGTTGAGAAACATATATATATTTGGTCAAAAGCAAGAGGTAGATTCTACTAATGCTTGATATAGCCGAGAAACAATTAGACAGAATTACGTCTGATTGCAATCTATTTGTCCCATTTCTAAAGACAACTAGATCTAAAGAGCTAGTTCAATCATGGATCATCTTTCCTTGTAAATAATGGTGCATCTTTTTTCAGATTATTCTATAAACTTTAATTTATCTTATGTTTTGATATATAATGGAATGGTTGACCAAGAGCAGCAGCGTAAATAACATAGACCATATATTCAATTTGCATTTTAGTTATAATTGGAAGTGATATTACTTAGAATGTGAGTAAAACAATATAAGCTATTGTTTTAAAAAGTCAGTGTAAATTATCATTCCCTATGTTTAAGGTCTTAAGACATTTATTTCAGAGTAAGTCCCCTTACTTGGGACTTTATTTTTAGTAAGTTGTTAAGTTTATATGGTAACTGATTTTGCTATGCAAATTCTTCCTGCCTATACTTAATATATAACTATCATATGTTGAGCTATATTTCATGAATATTAAGACCCTGGAAAACATTGTGCATATGCATAATTCTTCATGTTTATATTATTCTCTGAATGGTCTGGTCTTTTTGAATATTTTTATATGTAATTCTAGTACTGAAACTATATATACACTCATGAGGCTTTTCTTCCAACTTAAGTAGTGTATGTGTGTGTGTGTACTGTAAATATGGCATTGTAGCATGGAATTTAACAAAAAAGAATTTCATTATCTTTACAAATATGAAATATTTAAGGGCTTTTTTTGTATATCACCTTTCAAAACAGATGACAGCACCAGTCTTTGAAACATTCTCAGATGTCTTAGCAAACAGGAAGATTATACACTAAATCAATTAGTCCAGTATTGTAATTTATTTCTATCCAAACTCCTCATATCAAATTCAAGTCCTTCCTGTATCAAAATATGGAATGACTGTTACCATGCTCATATCAACCACCATTCCAATATATAAGGATGTTACATATACTGAAAGGGTAGTCCCAAAGAATAACAATGGCAATAAGGGAATTTACCTGCCTGATTAATTTGTCTAATGAACAATCATATTTCAATCCTAATCTCCATCTACTTGCAGTTTTATACATGTTTACATAGTACTGGGATTGCATTCATTTCTCTGTCTTTAAGTTTATGAAATTTAGGTCTAATCCAATTTTGATCTAATCCAAATTTTTATTTGATTTGGAAAATTGATCTGTTCAAATCAAACCAAATCCAAATGGAACAATATATATTAGACTTACGTGATTTAAACTATGCACATAGTGAATATATGATATCCGGTCTAGTTAGATGTAAACCTATGGGAACTGTAGCAATATAGAGATAAATGATTATTTCACAATTTTGAAGAATGGTAAATTTGTTTTATTAAATGTTATGACTCAATGAATACTTACTGAAAGGTAAATTGCATTGAATTAATTGGGATTTACTTTCTGGTAAATATGCTTAGCTTAGGCTGTGAGAAAGAAGCAATGGCCAAGATGGAATTTAAGTAGTATCTTTTAAAATGTATATTTCTTTTTAAACTTTTAAGTGCAAATCTTCAGACTTCTTATAATGTTTACAAGCTCATTACGTCATCCCCCATTATAGAAATGTAGCCAGAAAGAGTTTTTAAAAAACATAAATTATATTATCATTAATATAATCAGCCAGATGTTTAGACTGTTGGCACTTCTATCCACCTACTGAGTTTTTCCCAAGGATCTGGGAGAAGCAGATGTTGTTATTTAATAATATTAAAGGTAATCATTACAGAATGTAAGCTGTTCCAAATAAGGCTGCCTTTTGCAATTGACAATTATTACTATCGGTCAGAAAGAGTTCAACAAAAGAAACGGATATATTTACTTTATTCTGGTGGATTGGGTATTTTTATGCACCTATCGAGTGTTTGATGAGGACCTGCAATAGGCAGATTATTATTATCTCTTTGCAACAATGTGAAGTCACAGCTGCCAGTTCTTTAGCTGGTGTTGGCCCTCATACATATTGACCTAGGATGTATTGGTGTAGTATATGTGCATATCCAAGCAGTGTGGTCTTTTGCAATTGGCAGATGGAAATTTTGTCAATGCACAGATTTTCTAAGCGTTCTCCAAGATTTTTTGGTATTGCACCCACCGTGCTGCTAGCCATCGGGACCACCTCGGCTGGTTCATGCCATAATCTTTCAATTTCTATTTTCAGATCTCGATACTGTATGTTTTCCAGTTCTTTATCTTCTGTTGTGCTATCCTGGCACAGCCACATCATTTATCCCGACTTTCTTCTTTTCGACCATAGTTATATCGAGCCAAGACTTTATCAGTCTGTATTCAGAAATTCCACAATATTTTAACATGCTCATTTTTTTTTACTATTTTTCAACTATATGTTCCCAGCAATTTCTACTTCTTTGTACAATCTGCACTTTCGATTATTTTTTTTCCCAATTCTGGCCTTGATTGCATTAATTTGAATAGCTTGTTCTTGCTTAGCCTTAAACCTTCGGTTTCTTTTCATAAAGTTTCAGTTGTAAGCTATTATCGGGTTCTATTTTTATCCACTTTCCCCTCAATCTTTTGTAGAAATTGGCCATGTAATGTTTTTCCTTGCCAGCATTCTATTCGTGTTTTTATTACGTTATTTCAGTATTCTCTTTTTGTTTCCTGTACATTTAGTAAGTTTCAATTTTTAACTTTCAACAATGCTTGTTTTTGGCTGTCTTTTACATAATCAGCCAATGCATGCTTTTCTTCTACAAGTTTTGTTAATAATAATAGCTATTATTATGTTATTCCATTCACCCACTCACACTTGTTGCTAATTGTGAATGGCTGCCCTCAGTGATATTCAGCACACTCAAGCGCATGCCAGAGATCAACACTTTATGTTTATATGACAATCTGGTACACAAGTGGAAATGGCAATCCATGTAATTCTAAAATGTAATGCTAAAAACTGTTTATAGATTGATACTGGAAATGGAATATTCTATGGATAACAAGTCTTTATGCAGTGAAAACCTAGAACATCATTGCTGAGAAGACATACACTTATTACAAATATGCAAATATAATAGCGTTCAAGGATGGCTGCTTCTGTACTAACCAAGATGACCAGAAAATCATGTTTCTATCCTTTACATTTTAAAAACAGCATAAAGAAGAAAGGGAGAAGGCCCCTCTTTTTTGGCATATTCTTTCTGAAGTAGAAAGTTATTATCAAAAGGGAAAAATTGTGGCTTCTCAGTTTACCAAAAAAAAAATCCTTTTTATGCTAATAGACAGCTGTACTTCACTCTCATAACACCACATCTTAGGTTACCCAATGAATCTGATTAACAATAACATGTTCTTATTGTTTTATTGAGATTTGTGACCCAATCAGTTTTAAAATTAAGAGTTTGGAAGTTAATGGCTTTGAAATATTATGAGAAATATAATTCTGCTGGACTTTTAGTTTTAGAATAATATTAAACAGACATGGCTGTTTAAGATAACTGGAATAAGTGTACTAATCTTGCAAATTGAATATAAATTTTATAAAATATCCCAACTGTCTAAACTAAGGTACATTGAGAAATTGCTTTATCATACATTGTGCGATGGTAGGTTATATATTGCTCTTTATAAAAACAAGTTCTTCCTCACTTTTGTATGTATGTATGCAGGTATGCATGTATTTATTTATTTATATTAAGAACATATGCAGCTACCTATATATACCATGTTCCTGAGCAGCTCATAGCAACTGATAAAAACAACACAAAATACATTGTATCCTTCCCATCAACATGTCAAAACCACCCATACTGTTGACCCTGACTCAACCCTTTCCTAGCCTAATATTTCAAGAAAGAACTTGGTGTTCATGGTGTTCTGGAAGATTAAAAGCCAAAGTGTTAGGTGTGAAGCCAATTCAAAGAGCTAGGGTGCTTATAGACAAGCCATGCCTCCAAGTTCCCATTAGGTCTCACTTACTGTCACTTTGAAACATAGTCACAATCATTAGCATAAAGAACAATGTCCTATGGTGGTCTCTATAGACTCTGTGCTACATTAGGGTTGCCATGTTTCATAATCTGATATTTCATAACAGAAATCTTGTCTAATGATAAGTATAATTCTTAAGAGCACAGCTTGGTTATACGAAATAGTTCTTACAGGTTACCTTTGTATAGGTACAAAATAAAAGTAGGTTTGTCAAATTATTATCATCATTTTCATGGTCAACATTACTATCCTAATACTTTATCTAGAATGGCTACCGTGAAGCCCTAAGACAACTTGTTGTCCTCAACCTTTCATCTGCCACTTCCAATCATAATTACCCAAAATTAGAACGATGTTTCATGTGACTTTAAGGTGGGAAATGTGTAGGATGATGCATAAAGTAGATTTAACATAGTTTTAAAAAAAAGCTACACAAAAACAGATCTGCTCCAAAATCTGGGAGAGGGGGACCAGAAAATTGCTTCTCCCGTTAGAGCATTTCCTTAAAACATTAAGGGAGTAATTCCTACCCACTAAAGCATTATCTTCTCTTTAATAACTGTAGAACACAAAGAAATTTAACCAGTATGGTTCATCCTGAAATTGGGATACAGACACAGGCTGTGGTTTGCTTACCCAGTTGTATTTAATAAGCCACAAATGGTTGGGTTTGCACAATTACAAAGCCATTTTCATGCAACATAGAGGTAAGGGACCCTGGTGGATCAGACAACGGTCTCCTGGAAGTAGGGTGAGATCTACCATGTTCAGGCATATTTTGCACATATTTTTCTGCTCACTATCTTTTTCTTCCAGGACATAAATCTCTTCATTCCCTCAGACTATCTTTGGACTCACCGTATCAAAGGTCAATTATTTAGCACAATATTATTTTATTTATTTATTTGTTGTATTTATATGCCGCCCAACTCTCAAGGGACTCTGGGCGGCTTACAGCAAAATACAATACAACAACAATAGT